>LQNS02278161.1:949616-976793 GCA_001587735.2 Parhyale hawaiensis
ATGGCCTTTATAAATCCAAGTGAGAGCTCCATGGGGAGTTGAATAAATAAGTTGTCGGTTAGGGGGGGCACCATAACCTTTATCGTCGCCCAAAGAGACACTGGCTACTAAATTTACCTGTAAACCGACACTACACCGGCAACGACGGCTTCTTCCAGACCTTAGTGATGCTATACATGCATTGCAGGAGCAGCCATTTGCATACCTTAGGGCGAAACGTTTCCAGTGCCGCCTCAGGCAAAATTTGCGTTGTTATATCTTAGACGGGCCTTGTAGTCGTGTAGAAATGGTGGTGAAGGGAACTGGAGGGGTAAGTAAGTTTAGAAAGCCGATGTTGTTAGACAAAGTGTAGCCTTAAATGTGACTCAGAAAGTTTTCTGCAGCTGCACTTGGCAAGGGAAGAGGTCTTTTGATGTATTTTTCTGTAGATGATCTTTGCTGCGTTTTTATTATTTGCAAATATATTTTAAGAGTACGAGGTATGTTGGTGGATGCAAATTCTAGAACTATACGACTATAGGTTAAGTCTTGTAGAGCTAAAAGTGGATAGATTTGCGAAAGAAGAAAAAAGTTTGAAATTATTTTTTTTAAGAACAATAGTTGCCACAAATATAAATCACAGCATTCGTCGTATTTGCACTTCGAAAGAAAGAAGGTTTGCCAGAACAGTGATAATATAAGCAGGCAATCTTCGTTCCACTGTCATGCATACAAATTAGATTTGAGAATATATATGTTTGCACGCACACTGCACAGTTTTCGCAACTGATTAAAAGAATACGCATCTATGTAACACATAACTCGATCAGCATTATGAAAATTCAATGTGCGTACTTTTGGGTTTGTAGAAATGGAAATAAGACGGGAGCCAACGTAAAAAAAACGTTTTTTTTTATTAATTGTTGCCTCCAATTTCACCTAAAAATTGGACACTTTTGCGCTCGTAAAAGGCGTGCTGTAAATCTACTGGTGTCATTTTTTATATATGCGGCAGCTATTCCCCTTTTTTTTAACAACATTTATGTATCATATTTTTCATTTCCCATCATTATGCCGTACTTCATTTGATATGCATAACTTAGTTTTAATAACTGAGGTGCCTTCTAGTATTATTGTCATGACCTATATAACATTGTAACACATGAAGCAAAATAATACATTGAGTTTTTCGCAAATGTTGCAGTACCTTTCGCAAAACTTCAAAAATGTAATAATAGTAGCGTCTCACTTTCGTAATTATTCATGTATGTGTTCAACATACATTGTGTTCAACATGCATAGTATCTGCTTAGCTAACTGCAGTCTTTGAGGTGTAAGATATCTGAGCAACAGTAAGTGCCATAACATCTAGTTTTTTACTATTAACGTGTTATTCTTAATGATGACTGAAACCGCCCATATTTACTGAAAGATGGCGGAATAATAAAACAGGATACTAAATTGTTATTGCTTGAGCATCATTCCACGTCGTCATGAAATTACGGTAACAATTGATAACTTCAACGAAATCGTCTTTTTCTTCACCATCACCGTAGGTTTGTTATCCTTCAGCAATGTGTCCCCCCTTTTTTGTTTGAGCTTCTGTTTAATTCAGTGAGATGAAAGAAAAAGGAAATTCGGTGTGACAAAGAAAAGAATTTAGAGTCTATGATACCACGTGAAGGTACTGCAGGCGTCTTCAATTCTGAGGTTTCAAAGTTTAATTTAACGAGTCAACGGTATCTTTGCTGTTCAGCAGATCAATTTTCTCTCATGTAATCCTTCACATCGGGATGGAGCAACCATGCAAGCAAGTATACAACCAACCAAGCAATTAACGAACAAACTGTATTGCTGTGAAATTATGTTGAATAATAAAGTTCAGTAACTGAGACGACAGCATTACTAGCTTCACGGCGTAAAAATGATTCTCTTAAAATTAAGATGTGCATTATTTCCAAATTTAATTTATTTCAAAAATACTGTATTTGAGTATTTTGTGTGACTATTCATGAATTTTTACTAGCTTCAGAAATCTTCGAACATCTTGCATGATGATCACGTCCCAAATGTTACCCCATACCTTAGCTTTACTTTGCCCTTCGGAACGTCTTTCTTTCGTGTCCGCTGTGCATTTTTCCAGGTGTATATTCTAGTTAATGTTTTTTTTTTTGTTCTCTTGTGTCTCTTCTTTTGCAACTTGCTGTCGCCCTTGAAACATTGTGTTGTGTCTAGAGCAGGGGTTTCCAAACTGGGGTGCTCTGCACCACCCAGGGGCACGAGATGACCTTTAGGGGTGCGAAAGCAAGTGTCATGCAAATATTAGTGTAAATCGTTGCATAAAAATTGGTACAAAATTAATTGGTCATCATCATATTGGTTAATTATTTTGTAGGGGTTGCGAAAACACATAAAAAGTTCTCCAGGGGTGCCAGGTAAAGAAGAGTTTGGGGAACACTGGTATACAGAGACGTCAACAAATGTACATATGTCATCTAATTTTACATAACATTCCATGCTGGATTCACATTTAAGAAGAATACCAGATAGACCAGCGGTCAGCGGTTACGTGCACTGTGGAGATAATTCGCTGCTGGCTCTCTCTTTGGTTTCAAACTGCGGCACCACAGAAGACACCCAGCAGAGTGACTCCACACACGTGGTTATGTGAGAAACGTCACCTGGACTTTTTCCGAAGACTCTCAAGGTATAGATTTTCATTAATTTGGGAAGTAATTCAACAGTTTCTTGACACCTCATAGATATTTAATTCTCCATGGTAGATTTCAACACATTCCAAGACAATTCATATTTTTTTGGGGGAATATTTCAAGTTTTATGACGACTTATAAATTTCACAAATACGAACGCCTACACAAATTCTGAGGTTACCTGGCCAAGCGTGCAAAACACGCGCCTGGCGTCGGCATTTGTGCGCTTTGGGTGTTGTTTTCTTAGAATTCTCGGCTCAGTCAGATGTCGAAGACAACAATTTTCTGCTCTGATGAGGCAATCTCCGAAAGCCTGTAGAGAAAATCCGACGCTATCTTAACAGACGAGCTGCTTGCTGCCCAGTTCCAGGAATATTTTGGAAATAACAAATCTAGAGACAGGATTGCAGATGTTTTTTCTTTATGCAAAATATTAAAGGTCTGAAATTCATATTGTTTCGTAGAAACCTGAAGCTTCCGAGGGAATGTGTTTCGAATAAATAAATACTTGGCGATGCAGTCAGGACAGCAGATATTTTTTAGGCAAAATTAAAGGTTTGAAATATGTATATTTTTTTTGGAGACCTAAGGCTTTCCAGGAAAATGTGTTTTGAATAAATGAATATGCGCTACAGTTATGAGAGCAGATATTTTTTTGCGCAAAAAATAAAAAGTTTATACTTAAACTTTTGTTGGTGGAAACTTTGCGCTTTCCATGGAAATACATCTATAATGAATCTATCGGCGTACCAGAGGATATTGCTTTCTATACCAAGCTGAAAGTATGATTTTTAAGGGACATTGAAGATATCGGAACCAACATTTTTCTGCAGACTATATTAAAGACTTTATTTGAGTAGAAATATGAAGTTATCCAACTAAAACACTGCGAATGGAATTGTGACACTGCTGAAGATCTATTTTGACATACCGTATCATTGTTATTTTTATCTCCGCCAAGGAGATTATGTTTCGTCGAATTTGTTTTTTATCAGTCTGTCAATCTGTTCGTTTGTTTGTCGTTTTGTCTGTCTGTCGCCAAGATTACTCAAAAAAGTATGGACGGATCTCTACGAAATTTACAGGGCTTGTTAGGTATGTTAGGAGGCTCAAATGATTAACTTTTGGTGAAAATCCATTCATCCATTTGTTTGTTTGGCTGTCTCTCTTTTCTTAATGGCTCAAAAAGTTATGGGACGGATTTTTAAGAAATTTGTTTGAGTTGTTAGGTACGGTATATTACGAAAAGTAATGACTGAATTTTTGTTTTGATTTGTCCATTCGTATGTTTATCTCTGTGTTTGTTTTTTCTGAGCAAAATAACACGAAAAGTTTTGAACGGATCTTAATGAAATTCAAAGGAATTGTTAAAAGACATCTGATGAAATTTTGGCGATAATCTTTTTTTGTTTGTTTGTACGTTTGAGTAATGTTTGTAAAATTGTGTGTTAGAAGTATAACTGTAAAAATTATGAACGTATCTTCATTAAATTTATAAGAATTGTTCGAAACGGGAAAGACACAAATGACTAGATTTTGCTGTTGATAAAGAGGAAATAATAGTTTCAGAACCAGTTTGAAATTTTTGTTGACGTTGCTTTGATTGATGGTGCTATGCGCTCTCAGACTGCTCTAGTATTCTATAATATATATCGAGCTTTCCAAGGCAATGCGTTTCGAAGGTATCTTTTCTAACACTGAGGAGTGGAGAGGCTATTTTCTGTATACTAAATCAGGGCATGTGAAATGTGATTTTCTAGGGAAGCCGAAAGCGATTTAAAGAAATACGTTATGAAGTATCTTTTGAAATTGGGGAGATTATTTTTTTGCATTCACATCAAAGGTTCTGGGTAAGCCTATTCCTGGGGAAAAGCGTTTAGAATGTATCCTGATATGCTGCAGAGAACCTAAAACTGTTCACTGTTTTTCATTAAATTTATAATGCAACGGTACGGATCGTGACCTATAGTTACTGCTAGTGACATTTTCTATTCATTGAATTTGAGTGGCAGACGACATGTTTTTATTCATTTCTTTCATCTGCTTGCCGCCTGCTCGGTCGACCCTTACGTGTCTCGTGATTGATTGTAATAATAAATGATCTTCTTCTTCAAAACATAAAGTGAATAATGGAAGTCGTAATATCAACTGTGTTCTTGATGATAGAGCATTAATTATCGCAGTTTACATTTATAAAGATTAGTCTAGCATGAGCAAAGGTTGCGGTTCATTCTGTGACACGTGCTTCTGAAAGGCAGTCAAAGTCTCTCCTCAAGTAAGTGTTGAACGATAAAAACAAATTCTAAGTCTACGCTCTGAAGTTCTTTCAGCTTCTCTTTTGTTAATGCTATATAACTCAAAAAGGTATTGACGGATTTTTATCAAGTTTCAATGGTTGTTAGGTATATCACGATGACTCAATGACCATTTTTTTTCTTATGATCTGTTCACTCGTTTTTTTTTTTAATTTTACATAACTCAAAAAGTTTAGAACGGATCTTTATGAAATTTACTTGAGTTGTGAGGTATATTACGAAGAGTATGTGACCAAATTTTTGTGTGAACAGTAAGGTCGTTTGTTTGTTTGTCTCTGTTTTTGACTAATATCTGTCTGAACGTTTATCAGCAGAATAACTCGAAAAGTTATAAACCGACTTTCAAGAAAACTGTAAAAATGTTTTCACTGTCAAATAGCACGAATGACCACATTTTAGTGCTGATATAAAAGAAATCATTGTTTCAGAATCAATTTGTATTCTTCGTTGACATTGCTTTGCTTGGCGGAGTTATGCACTCTCAGAGAGCTCTAGTTAGCATGTTTTCCACATTACTGCCCAATTCTGTGGTTCTCATATGCAACCCTAAAAAAGTTTTTTGGTCGACCTAGAAGCTTAATAATTTGTAAAACAGCTGCTGGGACGGCCAAAACTTCTGCTGAGTTACGGCAATATACCAAGCAGACTGTCTAAAAAAATGAAAATTCGAACTCATGGTGACGATCTGTTGTCAACCACTGAAAATTCTGGCTCGATATTTTTCAGCCTTCTCTGCTACAACAGAGAATTTGAAGTGAAAGTCAAATTAGTCTACGAAGTTAATAGTCAACACTGACTTGGACTTTGGACCGCGGTGCATTCATCTGATGTTCCATCAGGACCTATGGTGCCTTAGGTAGCCAACCGTATCTCGTCCCCTCTCTCTCTTTCTTTTTGGCGATTGTAGTGTCATCAGTAAGATACTTACACGAGTGATATATGGGGACCCGTAAATAGTGTTATAATGGGTTTACTCTGTACGTGTAAGGCGTATTTGTTAACATATTCTGTTCTTAATAGACATTGTTGTTGTTTATCATCCACCAGGCGCCTGCTTTACACTGTCAAAAAGATAGCATTATATAACCGAAAAATAATCCTAAGTTGCTTGGTAAAGGGTTAACGGGAGCCCACTTGCACTGACGCTGGGTCTAGATTTGACCTGGCTATCCTAATGTAAATTGAACAGTTTTATTTTTTTCTTTTGTCGGAGGATCACTTCGGGTCTCCCCTGATGACGTCACTCACCACCGCCTTCTCCTGCTAACCTATCCCATTGCTTCTTGTTCTTCCGCTTCCCTCGTAGGATTTTACCAATTTACTTCAATCTTCAAGCCCGCTGCACATGACAGTCAAAACACTGGAATGTTTTGCGTTCTTGGGACAAACGTTCCGGTGACTGCGTGTACAGCTGCCCATCGATTTCAAATATATGTTGTTGCTTATTAAATTCTTGTGTAACTCAGATACTTGAAATGTTGCAATTGGTGCTTGCTATAGTGCTACCACATTTTTTATGGTATAATATTAAGGAAGCCGAAGACGTAACCGAGGTAACGTAATGGGAAAGGTATTCCAATTGGCGGGTTGTAGGGTGGTCGTGGCTCAGTATGGACCAGACTTACCGGCCGTCTTTGCTTTGAAAATTGGTCTTTTCATTCTCTCAATTGTTCTAAATGCATTTAGTCTGATGCATACCCGAAAAAAACAGATATATGTCAACTACGTACGATCTATTACACGACGTTTCATCGGTCGATGTACACGACGTCGGTAAGCAAGGAAGTTAAATTTACAGCACAGTGAAGGGCAGTAAGACAATACGACACAATCCGTCAGAACACCAAAGTGACAGTGAATCGGAATGGCTTCGCAAGCAGTGTCGAGATAGGTCTGCGGTGTGGTAAAATCACGCGACTCGACCTTCTATTGAAGTCACTCTTTGCCGATATCGCGAAGTTGAATTTGTGGGTTAGGTTTCCTCATGCAAGGTTCTTCGTCAATTAACTTAACAATCGTGCCTAATTTGAGACACGTAACACACTACTGTTTCTGCAAAAAAAAATTGAATTTAGTTGGCACAGGTTACAGCAGGTCACTATAAGGAAGTTAATATCATATCAACATCCCTAATGTTGTCGTAAAGACTGTACGTGTAGTAGTTCGGCCGCAGGAGATCTTCTTATTTTGAGGAAAATAAATCATACATCTTTCCTCTGATGGTATATCGCTGTTACTTCGATTCCTGATGTTAAATTAATTTTATACGTACGTGCTTATATGTATTAAATTTCCGTTTTCGTAGGTTTCAGCCTGTCTACTATTTGTAAATCTTATTACTAATGAACAGTAACACATTACCGCGAAAGGCATGATGTGGCCGACCGCTGCTAATAGTAGGTGTAGCAGCTGGTATTACTGTATCCTGCATACCTACCAAATTGAATTTCTGATTATACAGTAGTGCGAAAACCGAAGCTGTTCGAAGAAATACGTTTTGAATAAGTCGAAGCATAATTTTTGCATGCTATATTAAAGAATTCATTTTTTGTGGAAACATAAAGTTAGCTAAGAAATCCACTTTTTGAATGGTTTTGGAAAAGTTATAGAAGGTACTTTTCAGCATGCTACCTATGTAATTATTATTGTTGCTACTGGACCTGTGCATGAAAAAAATTCACGCAATAATTGATATGTTTGCTCTCTCCTCTGCCGAGCCATTTGGATATTTTCTCACTCACGCTTATTAGCAACTCTTATTCCTCTCCGAACCTGCTGCTTCAAGTGTTTCTTGTCACCGTGCCGCATAGTAGCTTCATCTATCTCTCCATTTCTTGCACATCTTCCTTCTTGAGACTGTAATAGTCTCGTTCTCCTTTTATGTTCCCTATCCTCTGTCTTAATTAAACATGCATCTTTCAAAGTAAAACACTGCATTAAACTTGAATGTCACTCCAGTCAGCTTATATGCAATGTGAGTGCACCGTATCCATAAACTGTCTTCTATAGTTAACTATCTGCTGCATTGAATGCTGAAATTTCGGCCTCTGAAGCGAATTCTGCTGTCTCAGAAGAAATAGTTGTCTACTGCCCGTGAAATAATTGTCTTCTGCCCGTTATGAGTGCTTCTTTGATCATCTGCCGAATTTATCTGTTGTGACCTGAGAAGTGAAGAGCCCAAAATGGAGAACACAATTTGCTGCAAAGCAATCATCGTGGTCTTTACGCGCCTGCTAACCACTGAAAATCTTACCATTTGCCTCGATAATTATAAAAGATCAAAATAAGATCATCAGCGTAAACTAAGGGCAGCTGAAGTTTGGATGAAAGAAACCTCAGAAGAGAGTACATATCACGATGGAAGAGACTGTTTAGAGAACCTGTACCTATGCATCTGTATCGAGTGGACTTAAACGTTGTCAAAGAAAGGCCGAAGTCAGATACACTGTTCGAGTGCTACCATCTGCAACCTGGAATATTTTCTACCTATCAGTTTACTATGAAGCTTGGCAAGATGACCACAGTCTTCAAGCAGATAAATATACTATAAAACTAGGAAGGCCAGAGCTAATTTCTGCCTATCTATTTCATTTAGCGTGAATGAAGCATATGAATATATAAACACACGACGGCCATTCTTAGTGTTAGATTTTTTTTGCGGATATATGGAGCTATTAAGTGATTAACTACGGTTGGAGGATATACAAAACGCTAATTATCTGAATGAAAAATTGAAGGTTCTATTATTTTTGGAAACATGAAGCTTTGCAATAAACATTTTTACTACAAATTCATACACATTGTTATGTACTGTTTTCCATGTCAAATCAGAGATTGTGTTTTCACATCAAATGATTGGTGGCAACTGAGAACTAGTAACTTAATGCTAATTAACAAAAATATTGCATGATACAATTTTTTACATAGGCCTAACGAGTTAAATTCTAGAAACCTTCAGCTATCCAAGGAAGTGCGTTTTCAAAGTATCTCAATTCAATAAAGAAGTTATCGCTGAGACTAGAGGACGTCTTGATACTTCTTATTCCATTGTTAATAAAAGCTGCTTCAAGATGAGATTTTTAATGCACCCAAGCTTTCGGCATGAATTTGCTTCAGCCGTCTTCAGGGTAAAGATGCAAATTGGTTCGGAGTTATATATAAAGAGAGGTATCTATGATACTCATGAGCATGATTGACAAAATGAAATAAGAAACTAAAACAATTTCAGTAATCGATGAGCAAAGGAAGCAGCTGTTGAGGAACTTCTAAGTGTCTATTAATCTGTCACAATATAATAAACACCGGCGTATGTTTATTTGTTTACACATTTATATGCTTATATATTTATATCTTTTGTGTCTCCCCCCTTTTCGACAGAAGGCGAAAAATTGGCCAGGTTGCAGATTTTGTGATCAGGTTGTATTTTCATGGAGATCGATGACCAGATTTTACAGGATGACTGAAGTGGGATCCTTATTCCTTTATCTCAATGCACTTCTTGCTTCTCTTAGCACGGTTTTGAAATTTGATTTTTATAACTTTTTCCATACATCGAAATATATTTTTGTTCACGTCATTGAATACGGATAGGTAGAAACTAGGCCAGGTTGCAGATGATGGCAAATCTCAATACTGTTCTTTCTTCTCCAACGTTGAAGTTCACTCAATGCAGATATATAAAGCTTCTATGAGGTTGCACCGTGATTCGTACTCTCTTCTGAGGTTTCTTTCATCAAAGCTTCAGTTGCCCTGAGCTTACGCTGAAGCTTTTATTGTTGGCTACATACCTACTCAATGAAGCAAGTGGCAAAATATTCTTCAGCGGTCAAAAGGTGAGAAAAGACCATGAATGTTTCTTGGCACCAAATATTTTTCTCCAATTTAGTCTCGTCTTTCAACACAACAACAATTCAATTGAGGAAAAGCTTCCGAGCTACAGTATATGACAGCGTCAGTATATTTGATACAGAGCTCAGTATTTATTAGGAGAAAATATCGACTGTGGACTAAAAAAAAAAAACATTGCTTTTTACAGTGGCCGTTCGCGCATTGGAGCCGGCCGCACCTTCAGTTGAAGTAGAAAAATGCCAATAAAAAATAGATCCCAAATAACTATATTTTCACGTTCAAGAATTGAATTCAGTATTGAAAATTGCTTCTCCACCTAATATGGGTTATAAGCTAATGCTGACGCGCTTCACTTAGCACAGGACACGAATCGCCACTGGCTTTGCAGCCTATCACCGAATGAAAGCTGGGCGCTGCTCAGCCCTAGTATTAATAGGTCAATTATGATCAATGATGAAGACGGATCATCACAAATTCTTCGCCGTCATTTTTGACAGCACGGGCACTCCAGTCTTATTAGATTTTTGTGCGCTATGGAACGGTTTAACTACTTCACGAGTTTACTAATTTTTAACTTTTTGTAATACTGTTAAATCATCAAAATTAAAAGAATGGTTTTATTAACTGCAGTGTTGGTAAATTAGGGATAACTCCTGCTTCCTCCGCACATTATTTGCATGTTCTCCGATACGTGTTTTCAAATTTCTACCAGTTTCACCTATGTAGCAGGCATCACAGTTTTGGCATTCTAGTTTATAGATCAGAAATGTCGACTTTAATGCTCATAACTTTTGTGTTATCTTGGTGACAGACAGACAGAATAACAGACAGACGGATAAACAGACAGACAAACCCGATAAAAACCTAACCTCCTTGGCGGAGGTAATTAAAAAGACCTTGCCCGGTGGACGAGAGAATGTTCACCTCCGCTGTATCATAGATACGTCAGCTTCCAAAAATCATTAAATCTCTAATTTTCTTCTATCTATAAGTGATGAATGGCGTGATACAAAAGGTAGGTAGGTACGTACAAGCGTATAAATATATAGACTAGCTGCACCCGCCGAAATTCCACGGTTAGTGAATATTTTCACTTACCTTATTTAACATGATGTAGCACCCATATTTCAACCACCCCGTCTGAACTAACGTCTCCCGCTAAACCAACGATATCCTCATTCAGTCCGTCTACCTTTCGTCTCGTCAAAGTTTTCCTAGTATTTCGATTTCATCCCTGAATCACACAGTTGTTCAGTCACCAACGAATTCGCACTTGTGTTTTGATAAAGACATAGAAATACGACGGTACATCTTGCAATATTCTCTTACAGNCTAAGCTCTGTTTCCCACTCTTTACAGATAATTTAGCGCTCCATAAAGTCACACATTCCAATTTTCTGTCGGTGTTTCGATTTTTTTCTCATTATTTCGGAACCCGTGGATACTGTTCCGTAGCCCATAAGTTTTCTGCTTTGTTGATATAGCTACATAATAGCTTCAGAGCAAATACCTAAGCCCAACACCACTCTTTCTGTTTACCCGTGCCGTATCATTGCTACGCAACTGGCCTTATTAGAAATGTCATCCGCTGCCTGCAAAGCGCATAGAATGTTGTAAAACAAAAAAGGAAAACCCGTAGGTAGATATAATGCGGGGGAAATGATTCATATATGAAGCCAAATTTCTAAATTTATTCTATCTATTACTGAAGAGCGTGATACAAAAGGTAGGTAGGTACATAGGTACGTGGAAGCGTATCAATGTATAGATTTCTTATTTCATTTTTTTATAATTCTCATGAGTAATATGGATACCTCCCAATGTATATACAATAACTCCAAACCAATTTGCATCTTTTCCCTGATGACGGCTGAAGCAAATTCGTGCCGATAGCTTGGGCGCATCAAAAATCTTGTTTTAAGAAGATTTTATTAACAACTAGAGTACCCGTGCTGTCAAAAATGACAGCAAAAATTTTTCTACCCGTCTTCATTCAATATGCCTTTGCCACAAATGTGCTTTTGAAGGATACGCTAGAACAGCCGTCTCAAATTTTTATAAGAGATAAGGCTCTTCCAATTCATGTTTCTTAAAAAGCACAATAGATAACACGCGGAAACAATCTTACATTATAAAGCAGCAAGCCTCAGTGAATCAAATGAATTATATGCCTCGTATCCAAGATACCCAACCAGCCCTCAGTACATCGAAGATTTTGTGTTGAAGTGAAATCAGCCGAGGCCGCCAAGATAGAGAATCAGCTCCGTCAAAAGGAACACGGCAAGCGGAAAAAATGTCTACTACAGGAGAAAAATCATCGCCTCGTCCGCCCTTCGTTGATTACCTTCTGAATTTGTACGTGGTGAACTGAGAAGAAATATATTGTTCGATGCATGGAGAAAGTTAAAAAAATAAGACTGTATGGCTGCGCAAAGAGAAACTTTAGTATCTCTATTGATTCGATTCCAAGAAGTGTTTCAAGCAAGAAGTACATTGAGGGAAAGGAATAGGGAACCAACTATAGCCATCTTCTGCAACCAGGTCACCGATCTCCAAAAAAACTCAACCTAATTACAAAATCTGCCACCTGGCCTATTTTTCGCCTATCTATTTCTTTAAGAGAGTGAGCCGAAGCACACAAATATATAAGCCTATAAATCTAAAAAGAAATAAACACACGACGGTGTTTACTATATTGTGTTGATGAAATAAAGAGATAATTTTTCGTTATGCTAAATTAAAGGCATGTGAAATTTATTTTTCTGGAGAAGTCTAGAGCCATTCAAGGAAATGTGTTTTGAAGGTATCATTGAAAAGTGCAGAGGTTATTTTTCGGTTCATTAATTCAAAAGATCTTGGAATTCCTATCTGTTCGGGGAGAGCGTTTAAAATGTAAAAAGTATATGCTACAGGTGACAATTTTTTACGTAACCAATTCGAGGTTTGATTTAGATTTACATTGGAGTCCTGAAGCTATCAAGGGCCAAATTTTGAAACAAGCTACCTAAGATGTTTGCAAATACCTGATTAAGAGTTTGATACTTAAATTCTAATCAAAAGTGTGCTAAGAAATTAGTTTCAATTATATTTTGGGACGCCACAGTAAAAAAAAAAGAATTTTTTCATTAATTTAATCGCCTTTGAAATGAATCTAATTTAAAATAACGAACGATCTTGTCAAATACCTACACGCTACCTAGCACTGTTCATGGTTTTTCATTAAAGTTATAGAGCAACCCTACCCTTGCCTTATCCTATAGTCCCTAGAAACGATATATTCTATTCATTGATTTAGCATACAAAATAACATACTTTTTCAATGTCTTCTTTTTAACCTGCTGCTCGGTAGACCTTTGCGTATCGTGTGATTGATTTTTAATAATGGATCGTCTACTTCTCATAAAAGGCAACTAAATGGTTTGAGCCCGAAATGTCAACAGTGATTATAGTACATATTTTTCATGGATAAAGATTTGTCTAACATGAGCAAAGGTTTGGGTTCATTCTGTGACACGTGCTTCTGAGGGCCAGTCAAAGCCTCTCCTCCAGTAAGTCTTGCAAGATCGAAAATCCCCAGCGGGTCCTCTGAAGTTCTCTGGTGGGTTGTAGCAAGTACTACAGACTATACAGTGCAGCTCTCTGATGTTTTGTACATTCATATTGATAATTCACAATGTCTTCCACCCTACTGGCCTCTTTTTGTTCATGCATGTTACCATTACAGAATTTTTTTGCCGACCTAGAAGCTGCCTTCGTAAAGCAGCTGCAGGGACGGCCAAAAATTCTGCTGGGGTACGGCAATATCCCAAGCAAACTCTGATAAGAATGGATTTTGGAAACCATAAAGGACCACCTGAAGTGAAGAATTTGAAGTTCTGGTTAGATATTTCAGTCTTTTCTGCTTAAAGTCTACGCAGTTAGTAATCAACATTCACTTAAGTTCCATCAGGACCTGTAGTTGTGCCATTAGCCATCTTGTGTCACGTCTTCTCTTTTTAGGCGATTGCAGCGTCACCAGTAATTATTAATACCTAATCCCCAATCGAGTAATATTCTGGCCAGATAATTAGGATAATAAAATAGTGTACTATGTTCTTGCAGACGTATTTGTGAACATGTTAGTTAATAAAAGTTACTGTTATAATTAATCCGTTCCCGGGCTGCTGAATAGCGCTGTCGCAGAATTAGCGTTATAGAAATGACTAATTATGGTCTGTTCCCCAGAAAAGCGTTAAAGGGAGCCCACTTTCACTGACGCTGCGACAAATTTGTGATATTTGCCTCATTATATTGCTTACAAAATTAATGTTTGATTACACTGTAGAAAACTAAGGCTATTCGAAGAAATACTTTTTGAATGAGTCGAAGCAAGATTTTTCTGCATACTATATTAAAGATTTGACTTTTTTATGGAAATATGAAGTTATTCTAGAAATCCTTCTTTCGAATGATTTTAGCGACGTTGTAATAAATCCTTTTCACATGCCATATTGTTATATTTTTGATCGAAAACATGGAGTTATCTAGCGTTTAACTACAGTCAGAGGATGTCCAAAACGCTAATATTCTGCATCAAAAATTAAATGTTAGATATTGTTTGGAAACATGAAGCTGTGCTACTTTTACAACAAAGTAATACATGTGGCCAGGAATGTTGATTTCCATGTCAAATTAAAACTTTCGTTTTCACATTAAATGCTAGGCGCCAAAGGAGGTCTGGCGACTTATTGTGAATTAAAAAAAAATGGCAGGAGATAATTTTCTACATAACGAGTTACAGTTTGGACACCTTCAGTTATCCAAGGCAGTGCTTTTGCAAAGTACATTGCAACCATGGAGAGCTTATTTTTCTGAAATCTGTTTTTCTATCGAACCCTAGAGCTTTTCAGGGATATGCATTTTGAAGATATCATTAAATTTTGGGGAGGTTTTATTTCTGGGCATTAAACCAAAAGCTCTTTGAATTCCTATCTGTTCGGGGAAAGTGTTTAGTGTTTAGAATGTATCCCGATATGATGCAGAGGCCACTTTGCTAAATGCCCAACTGTAGGTTTAATTTATTTTTATATTAGAATCCTGAAGCTGCCAAGAAACACATTTTGAAACTGATGCTACCTAGGATATTTTGCTAAGACTTCATTAAAAGTTTGATACTTAATTCGTAACCAAAAAAATGCTCAGAAATTAGCTTCGATTATAGTTTTAGACGCAACATTATTTAAACTATAAGCATGCACGTAGAACTCACAGTGTCTAGAGCTGCTCTGTGTCGCACATTTTACCTGCATTGTTGTGTGTGTGTCCCTGACTCACTTTTATCCACCATCCTTGCTTCTCAAGTCCTTCATGTGGTACTCGAATTTTTAATTGACTGAATCCCCTTTGAATGGATTCTAATTCAAAATGACGAACGTCATAACAGGTACGCAACGTAGCTAGAATTATTCACTGTTTTTCATTAAATTTGTAGAGCAACCTTACAATTTGTACCGTACCCTATAGTGCAGTGGTTCTCAACCGGTGCGCCGCGGCGCACTCGCCACTCATTGGTTAGTGCGCCGCCAATCACTGGCCAATAAGCTATTATAAGTATCTGCTTCTTCAGAAATTTCCCATGAAATCTATTACTTTTTGCTTTGAGATTCAAAACGTGAGATTGAAATATGCTTAAAATTACGCATTTCAAATCAAACGAAACGCATTACGTTATTTAACCTGTTCTCTACACGCACTAAACGCAATTCAAACGAGATATCGACGTACTGAACATCTACAGTATAACAAAAACCGTTGTGTATTTATCTGTTAGTCTGTTCATCCATTTTCTGTTCCACTTTAACAAAACAAATAGGTGGAAGTTAGCCCAGGTTGGAGGTTCTGCTCGTCCTCTCAAGTTCCATTGAAAACTGATTGGTAGAAAATAGGCCGTATTGCAGATGGTAAATTTACACTATATCTGCATTCCGGTCTTCCTTTGACAACGTTCAAGTTCACTCAATGCAATCAATACAAGCAGCTTCTCTGAGCAATCTCTTGCATCGTGATTTCCTCTCACTTCTGAGGTTTTCTTCATCCAAACTTCAGCTGCCCTTAGTTAGTGGTCCATAGTTCTGTGGTCAGCAGACGGCTAAAGACACAAGGATTTCTTCGCACGCAATAATTTTATCCATCTTGGGTTTGTTCTTCTCTCTACAGAACAGCTTTTCCTTTGAGGAAAAATACTTCCGAGTTATGTCCCACTGCGAGTATCCTGCATACAGAGTTCGGTATATATTTGGAACAACATCGACTGCCAGCAAAAAAAAAAAAAAACATTGCACTTCTGCGCATCACCGAAGGAAAGTTTGGTGTCGTTCAGCCTAGCATGCTATCTGTAAGTTTCCCAATTAAGTTGTATTGCATGCTACATAAGGAAGCTAATCAGAATATTATGAGCAACGAAGACGGGTCATCACAAATTCTTCGCTGTCATTTTTTGACAGCGGGGCACTCTAGTATGAATATATTCACCGCACTACACAAGCGTGTAGGAGTGTGGTGAGATCGCATGTACCTATTTATTTTTTTAATATCCGGTGTGCATATTTCATTAAAAAATTGCTTGCTACATGCAAGAAATATAATACATTTGATTTGATATAATTTAGTTTCACCAAATTCGCCTTTAACCTGAAAAAAAATCGTAACTAGTGGCAGGTGCGCCGCAATATTTTCCATACTAAATTAGTATGCCGCCAGTGGAAAAATGTTGAAAACCACTGCTGTAGTCGTTACGAACGACATATTCCATTCATTGATTTTGAGTACATAATGACATACTTTTTCAGTGTCTTCATTTTTACCTGCTGCTCGGTAGACCTTTATGTGTCGTGTAATTGATTTTTAATGATGGATCGTCTACTTTTTACAACATTAATTCTATGGTTGGACCCGAAATGCCAACAGTGTTTTTGAGTACATTTTTTTATCGACATTAGTCTAGTATGACCAAAGGTTTGGATTCATTCTGTGACACGTGACTCTGGAGGCCAGTCAAAGCCTCTCCTCCAGTAAGTCTTGCAAGATACGAAATCCCTAGCGGGTCCTCTGAAGTTCTCTGGTGGGTTGTAGCAAGTACTGCAGACTATACAGTGCAGCTCTCTGATGTTTTGTACAACCATACTGATAATTTACAATGTTTTCCACCCTACTAGCCTCTTTCTTGTTCTTGCATGTTACCACTACAGAACAGAATTTTTGGCCGGACTAGACGCTGCCATTGTAAAACAGCTTGAAGGATGACCAAAGATTCTGCTGGGGTACGGAAATATCTCAAGCAAACTCTCATAAAAAATGGATATCGGAAATCAAAGAGAACCACCTGAAGTGAATAATTTGGAATACTGGTTAGAAATTCCAGTCTTCTCTGCTAATGCAGAGCATTAGAAATGAAATGCAGAGTAGTCTACGCAGTTAGTAGTCAACATTTACTTGAATTTTGTACCGTGGTGCACTCGTCTGAAGCTCCATCAGGACCTTGGGTAGTGCCATTAAACATCTAGTGTCAGATCCTCTCTTTATATGCGATTGGATAGTCACCAGTAAGATACCTAATCGAGTGATATTCTGTCTCCATAACTAGGGTAACAATATTGTGTCCTATGTTCTTGCAGTCGTATTCGCGAACATATTGTATTGTAAGTGAAAACTATTATTATTAATCCTTTGCCGGGTGGCTGAATGACACTGTCTCAGAGATCACGTTATAGTAGTGACTAATTATGGTGTGTTGCGCAGTAAAGGGTTAACGGAAGCCTTCTTTCGCTGACGCCGGAATCAGATTTTTGCTGACTGCTTTTGTCCAATACAAGTTTTACTGTTGTTCCTAGAGTCGGAAGATCACTTCGGGCCGCCCCAGGTGACGTCACTACCCACCGCTCTCCCTATTCGCTAACTCATCCCAACGGCTTCTACCCAACGGCCCCCTACACAATGACAGTCGAAACACTGGAACGTTTCGCGTTTTTGGGACAAACGTTTCTGTGCTGAAGCTGATTGTGTGTGAAGATCATTTTTTTTAACGTACGTCGCTGAACATTAAACTTACGTGAAGCTAGGAGATACATTCGAAACTGAACGAGATTAGCACCTTGAATAGTGGAAAAACTGAAATATGGGTTCAAATTTTAATTAGTATTTACTGTGAAGTGTAATATTCAGCCAGCCGAAGACTTGACCGCGGCAATGCAATCGGGAAGGTGTTACAACTCCCGTTAGCAGCGGGATTTAGGGCGGTAATGGCTTCGTAGTAACACTAAGCGACTGTAGTAACATTATTATTTGTTTGTTTTTGGACATGGGCCGTTTATTTCCCATCCATCATCTTAACTTCATGTAGTCTAATATAGGCCTGCAAAAAATCTGACTTCAGTACCTAAACTAAGTACGGTCGCAGTACTCGACGTCTGTCACAGTACAAGTCGTCGGTCCCAGTGCACGACGTCCATTACGGTACACAGCGTCGGTCACAGTACACCGAATTGCATTGTTAGGGTAACTGGGAGATTCCATTTGAGCACTGAAGGCACAGTGACTCGAAAATGCTTCGCAAATGCTAAATTCTTTGGTAAACTGAAGCGACTTGTCGTTCTGGCGAAGTCACTCTTTGCAGCGTCGCAAAGCTAAACTATACTGGGTTAGGTTATCCCGAGCTTCGCTCTTCGTTAACCAACGAGCGTGCCCAATTTGAGACACTTAACACACTGCTATTTCTGCCGTAATTGGATTTTGTTGAGGCAGGTTAAAGACGTTCCGAAACGTCATATTTTCACTTTAGGGTTAGGCGACCTTATATTTAATATTTGAAGTTAATATCTTTTTAGTATCCTGAATGTTGTCGTAAAGACGTTACATTGGGTAGTTGGGCCCAAAGGTGGTTTGAAGAAAATGGATCCTGCATCTCTCCTCTTATGCTCTATCGCTGTTTCTCCAATTTCTGATGTTCAATTCATCATTACGCACTCGTCCTCATTTATATTAAATATTCGTCTTCCTGATTTTCATTTCCGGGCTTCCTTTCAATGTCTGATTGTGTGAAGACCTTCTCCTGTTTTGCTCGGACGTGTATGATACAAATACTCATTTTATAAGCGTGTGGAACACGCAACCAATGCCCAATTCCCAAAAATTATTAGGTAAACTGTCTCACTTTTAAGAATATAAGTACACGCAACCAATGCCCAATTCTCTAATATAAGTAAGCTGTCTCACTTTTAAGAATATAAGTGCGATAAAGTCCTATTACATCCCAGTCGGTTGTGCGTGTCTTTTCTTCTAATATCCGAACCTGATACTGTGCCGTTTAAATAGCAAAGAAGTGCTCCGATTTCTGAGTTCCAACATAATTTTTCTGTGAAAAAATATCAAAAACTGACTTATTGATGCCTACTGAATTTAACATTTAAGCGTATCATTTATTGCAAACTCAGTTGTGTTTACACAGACCCAACAAAATATTCTAAAAATTGGTTGAAAGCACACCATGGAACGATTATTATGTATGTCAGCTTTAATACAGCAGCCTAATAGTACAAATTTCAAACGAACAAAATCATCTTCTCCTCCCAGGAGGTTGTGTTTTAGTCGAGCTTTGTGTTTGTCTGTCGGTTTATTTGTTTCTCTGTCTCTTTGTGTGTCTTTCTGTCACCACGATAACTCAAAAAGTAATGGACGGATTTTTGCGAAACTTACAGCGATATGTCATTGCTCAAAAAGTTATTTATGGAATTTTTATGAAATTCGCATAAATTATTAAGTAGATTACGACGTGTAAATGACCACATTTATTTTCGTGACGATATGTTGGTTTGCTTGTTTGAGTGTCTTTTTCTTGTGATTCCTCTATAATTGGGCCAGCGCTGCAGCGTTTACCTTACCCGCTGGCATTGATATTTCTGTCTATAACCTTTCTGTTGTTGGTCGGTAGACGGGTTTTATAGCGGCCTGCTAGTAATATGTGACGTAGCTGAAGATATTTGTATGTGAGTGACGTTGATGATTAAATTTTGTTAGCCTAACCAAGTGTATTAAGTATACTATTGTTGGAGCAACATTAGGTTGTAACTCATTAGTCATCTCTCCGAAGTATTTGAACTGTTGAGGGAGGTTTGTGTTTAGTCCAGTAGCTTTGGAGAAGTGGATCATACCTACACAACCAATTTTATTCTTTCAGTGAATATGTAACCTTCTTATGAGTACTTTTTTTGATGATTAAACTTTTAGTTCAATTTTGTAGGCAATATTTTACACAATCGTAATTGTAATATGCGACTTATCTTAGATTTTTATGTTTACATCATTGTCGTCTTGCCTCACAAGCGAGAATATCGCTTTTAGCAGGTTCGTTCTCGTTTTAATTGTGAATTTTTTTTTTAAATCTGTTGTATCGAAATTGCAAAGAGAACAAATAAAGGAGTAAAGGATTCTCTGAATTTTATTTTGTGTTTGTTAGCGAAGTAACTGAAAAAATTTTGAACGAATGTTCATGAAATTTAGAGGAATTGTTAGAAATGTTAAAAAGACATAAATGATCAAATTTTGGTGTTGATTAGTTTTGTGTTTCACTAATCTTTGTCAAAATATCTGTCTGAAGTATAACTAAGAAAACTGTTAAAGAAACTTCGTGACATTAATTGTAAGAGCTGTTAGTAATGTTTAAAAACATAAATGACCGAATTTTGGTGATGATCGGTGTGTCCGTTTATTTGTTTGTCAAAATGTTTGTCAGAACGTAACTCATGAACTTCTGGGCGGAACTTCAAGAAAATTGCAGAACCTTTTATTACTGTCAACAGGCACAAATGATTAGATTTTTGTACTGATAAAGATTAAATCATAGCGTCAGAACCAACTTGAAATTTTCTCTAACGTTGCTTTGCTTAGCGGAAGTATGCGCTCTCGGAGTGTTCTTGTTGCAAATACGCTAGTCAGTTCGATCATCGATAATTTGTCATTTGGTTACCATTCAACATTTTTTCCTATTTGCTGAAGTTAATTGTCGTCCAGCAGCTGATTAGTTTGCTACAAACCTATAATTTACTGACGAAATTTTTACAGTTTATATTTACTTGAGCAACCGAATGTTGAAGCGTCGTTTGACTACTTAGTATTTTTTTTTTAATCCTGTGAAACTAAAGGTGACTAAGAACCTCTTGACGTATGTATATTAAGTAAAATAATAACTTCAAATCCACCCTCCAAAAATATAATGAATAAATAAATATAAATAAGTAAACAGAATCAATAAAATTCGATCGATTTCAGATAAAAAAATAGTTTCTGTAATCATAAGTGACCACATAACTCTCAGCTCGTATCGTAATACAATATCCTCTCTGCTGCTGCTTCTTTTAATGGAAAAGCGAAATTAATTAGGCCTGCATTGTCATGTTTTAAATTGTGAGAACAATAATTATTAATTCTCTCTCATCCTCTGTTATGGGGAGTGGCGCCCCAGGTTATCCCTGTATATTATCGTACCCTAGTCTTGCCTTAGATTTCAGAACCCAGGTTATCCCTTTATATTATCGTACCCTAGTGTTGCCTTAGATTTCAGAACCCAGGTTATCCCTGTATATTATCGTGTCCTAGTCTTGCCTTAGATTTCAGAACCCAGGTTATCCCTGTATATTATCGTGCCCTAGTCTTGCCTTAGATTTCAGAACCCAGGTTATCCCTTTATATTATCGTACCCTAGTCTTGCCTTAGATTGCAGAACCCAGGTTATCCCTGTATATTATCGTGCCCTAGTCTTGCCTTAGATTTCAGAACCTAGGTTATCCCTGTATATTATCGTACCCTAGTCTTGCCTTAGATTTCAGAACAACTGTCTTTCGCTCGCTCATTGCTTCTTTCGATATTATGTTTCATGCTTCTACTGATGATGCTTTTTCCTTCCTCATTTTTCCGACTTTTCCCATGCACGGTGATCCAATCAGAGGACACTCCCGTACATAGGTTTCCCGTGTATCTCGACTTACTATAATGCCCCTCGCTCGACCTCTTTTGGACCATATGTGCTGTGGATAGGAGGGCTTTCACGTAGAAAAAAAAACATGATTTATAATTAAGCGTCACCCACGTTTGACCGTTAATACAGGTGTTAGATGAATTAACTCAACTTTTTACAGCAGAACGTATTCACTGTTATTATAATGAAAGGGTTTTTCAACATCAAACGGTTCGCCACAATCATCAAAGCTTTCAATTAATTAACTAAATATTTTCTGCTCCTGATCAGAGCTTTGATGCTTCAAAAGAAAGATTTCACTAATGTATTTAATACGTTATCAGAATAATAGCTAAGGCCTGTAAAAATACCTATGACATAAAATGTTCTCTTTCTTTGCGATCGTTTGGTTGAGAGAGCATTCAATCGTAAAAGTTTTTTTTTTATAAACTTGATAGTTACTGACGACCAATAAGTGCTTTTCTCTCAATCAACGACAATGATGCTAGGAATAACGAGTTCTAGTTAATGGATCTTTGTTAATGTTTGTGTACACTCGCGTTTTGTCGTGTTTACAAAGGCATGAAATGGAGAGTCAGTATTTCGTGCCTCGTTAATACAGTATAGCTTTCAAATTTTTCTGTGAGCCCTGCAAAAGAATATTAATTGGTCAGTCGACAGCTTACTTTTGTGTAATTTTGTGTCACTAACGATTTTCTACTACTTTCTCTTCCCAATATACTTAATTATTTAGCAGTTGTAACTCTAAACTAAAAGAAAAATATTTGACCGTAATGACTTAACCCGCAGGCATTGTTCGTATGTCAGAAAACACTGAAAACTAATTATGATAAAGAATATCCTAATGAGGGAGCCTTGTAATAACTGTTAATACGAGCACAAAAACTTACGCAATTGATGACAGTAATTCCAAGAAATTCTAGTCACAACTCCTCACTTCAAAGTCCCATTACGGCTTCGCATACTAACTCTCCATTCAATGGCGTATTATTCACAACACGTATATAATTAACTCTTCCCGCAGCGAGGCGTGATCTCTTAATTAAACTCGGGTAATTGGTTCTCGTCTTCTTGCATCTAACTCAATGTTGAGCTGATTAAAATCATTAACGAGATGTGTTTTTTCTCATTTCAGAAAGGAGCATGTGATACAAGACTGAACTACTTCTACACTGCTTCCATAAACTGCGCTCGGGATGAATACCGGTGAAACCCACCCATCAATTTCCTCTTTTTCTGCTAGCGCAAGTGAGAATTTTATCAAAAACTGGACGGTAACAAGCTTCTCCGCTGACAAAAACCACGCTTACATCAAAAGACCAATTAATAATTTGGTACAAGCTGGGAAAAATCGAACAACACATCGGGCACAGTCAGCGGCATCACGCTCTCCCACCACTGTCAGAAGCTGCCGGAAGTCAACCCGAAGTCGATTGTTAGTGCCCACTTGCCCATTCAACCTGGAAACGGATGACTGCTCTGAAGCCAAATACCTACGGCAATTCCATTTCAAGAAAAAAACACAAAGTTGCCACAAAATTCCTAACGACTGCTCTAACGAAACCGAAGTTTCTAAGTTAAGACCACAGTCTGTCAATTTGCAGACCCCGGAATGGGACAGATGAAATCTGCTTGCGAAGCGACACCCGTTGTTGTCGGTCCGACCAGTGGTGTTCTTCGCAATGCTGTTTAGAATAAAAAGGAGAAAATGTTGCTTTGGAGAGAACGACTTTACAGTCGTCGGAAAGGATTCCCCAATGAGAAGGAAATTATCGCCCTATAGTCATACCATTCTCCTGACTACCGCCATCTTCATGCTTTCTGCCGCCGCTATTGTGGGTAAGTAGTTTAATTGTCTACTGTTCATTATTATAAGATTGTAAATTTCATTTTTTTTCATCTTTATGTCCCAGCATAAAAGTAATCTAATTACTGTATATGCAGCGACACTCGAGAGAACTGTCGTTATTTTATACCCAGTCTGGGGTTCATTGCCATGTATCCGTTCTCGGCCGTGTAAGATATGTGAGCGTTCAAGTCAGCTGTGGATATTTTCTTGGGTGATTCTTCTTAGCAATACTTTAGGTATCCTATAATTGTTTAATGTTTCATTTTCATTGCCCGTCCATGGATGCCCAACTGGATAGTTTTAATAACGAGAATGTTAGTAACGTAAATTAATTCCTTTTCTTTAAAAGGGTGTAATTTGTAGTCTATTCACAACTGATAATAGTAGCATTATTATATGTATATCTTTCTCACCGCTATGATTTCATTTAATAATAGTTTAACTGTCATCTGTTCATGACTAGCGGTTAGTGAAGTGCATTTCTTCTTAATGATAACAGTGTAGTGCGACTTTCATGCATGAAATTAATACTTGTACGCAACGCAGAAATAAATCTATTGGTGCCTAACTTCCAAAAATGCGTTCAGTATAGTCATAATTGAATTAACTATCTCACATGAAGTATTTAAGTGAAAAGTGGGGCGAATTATACTTTTCTTAGAGCCATGGTTTCTTTAACGATAGAATGAACACCTCAAAAAAACAAAAAAAAACGTTTTTTGAGATCTAATATTTTGTTCGAATAAACCTGATCGTCAGTTAGTTAATAGAGGTTTGCTATTTCATAAACCAATATACCCGTTGGCGTGCAGCTAAAATAAATTCATTTAAGGAGGTTCTTTCGGCGTTAGGTGTCGCTTTCAGAAATTTGAAGATGTGACCGACTTTTATGTTTCGACAAAACGGTAGGTTAGTTATGACCCATAATCAGGTTAGTTAATCATACAACATATACATTATAGTTTCCTGTACGTATAGATATATCTGCTGTATATTAAAGTATCAGTATATTTATTCCAGAAAATTTAAGAATCAGCCGTTAAGTCAAATTTCAGTGTAAAAGCCATAATACTAGAAAAATAAATAAATAACTTGAGCTATGCTGCTTAAGCCTGTTCGGCTGTTTAAAGTAAAGAATTACTTGCATTACTTATGGTATCATCTGCTTGTAGAAAACTTAGGCTCGCATCCATAATAATAATAATAATAATAGTAATATTATGCTTCATAAAGTACACATAGGGATATGGTACACAAGAGACAGATTAATGCTAAAGTTACAGAAGATACTATGATTAGGTAATACCATCATTACAAACTACACTGCATTGCGGCTCATTATTTGGCTCCTCGTCGGAAATAGTATGCGCTGCCATCGGCTATACATGTTAGATAGTTTGTAGCCAGGCTCGTTACGGATAACCTTGAGTAAGACGTTATCAGACTTTTCTATCCTGAGCTGGAGACTCAGAGCGCATTTTCTTGCCCTGACTTTGAAACAATCAGTATACTTTTGAGCAAATAGTATACTTGCACTAGTTGACCTCGACACATTCATCAGGCGCCGAAATATGTCATTATAGGCAACACGTAGGCGTCCAATCGATTTCTGCTTAAAGTTAGACCAAAGCGAGTTACAGTACAGGGGATAGTAGTAGCTTCGAAAGAGCTGGCATTTAAACTCGTCCTAGCAGTGACCAAACTTTCTGATTAGCATGTTGCCCACTGCGTGGAGCTTTCGCGTTTCTTTCTCTATATCCTGGTTATCACGAAAATCAATGGTGATTTTATGACCCAGGTGAGAGAAGGTTTCTACGTTAGTAAGATTGACACCATTAAGTCGAGAAAGTTTATCGGAGGGCAGGTTACTTCTCTCAGGTTAAATGTACATACAAACGGTGTTAACAGTAGCTATTATATTCAATACACAGTTTGCTGGCTTCGCTCTCGCAAATTGAGACCAAATTTTGCAGTCCAATGCAATGGGGAGAAGCAAACACCATATCATCAGCATAACTGAGCGCATTTACTGCGTGACCGTTAATGTGACACCCCACTCCACCTGCATTCAGATGGGTGTGGAATGCTATCAATGAAGATATTAAAGAGAATTGGAGAGAGTAAGCCCCCTTATCGTATGACATTAGTCATGTCGAACGCAGATGACGTTGCCGCTCCCCATTTCACATAGCATTTCTGAGTTTGAAACCAGTATTTTAGCGTCCTAACAATATATGGAGGTATTTGTGTCTCAAGCATACACTCGAATAGAGAATAATGGTGAACTCGGTCAAACGCAGCCTTATCATCAAGAAAGCACAAGTACATGGGAGATCCATCGTCAATGAAATGATTTATGACCAGTTTGAGTGTGAATATAGCCATTTCTGTTCTATGTTCGTCTTTAAAGCCAAATTGATTGTCTGCACCAATCATGTACGGTGACATTCGTCTCTCAAGCACTAGTTCTACCACTTGCGAGAGAAATGTTGCCACTGCGATGGGGCGATCATTGCTCTTGTCGGTCACACATTTTGCCTTGTTTTTTACAATTGGTGTTATTATCACTCTAATCAAGTTCTCTGGGAGGACTTGTAAAAATACCCGGTGACCAGAATTGCAAGGAGTTTTATCAGTCTAGGGGGCTAATCGATGTGGGAATCGATATTCACCGTACAAAGACCACACCACATGAAGGCTATTCTCATATTTTGAAAGATTTGCGAGCCGATTCAATTTGTTAGCTTCAGTCAATAAGTTTACTTAAGCGAATACTTTTTTCAATAGGCAAACCATAATTTTGCGTCGAATGCTTTACATAATGAAAAGCCCTTTTTGTACACTTGGAATATTCGTGTAAGTCTATGCAGTTACAAATGGAGCTCAAGAAGTCCAACAATATTGGAGTCGCCGTGCAACTCAGATATCTGAATTTTTTCAGAGCATAGTTTCCGTAGTCAAGATAATTTTTGCATATTTGTTTATTTTTTTTTCACAGACACAAAAAACATTACAATGCATTTTGTACTAATCTAACGATTATACTCTTCATTTTGAGTTTTCTTACAGCGTCTCACAAAATCAAGACTATTCTCCTATTATTAAAGAAGCATTCTGTTTGTAAACAACTGTTGGCTCGTCGACACAACCTTATTATTCGATATAAACAATGCATCCTCTGTACGTTTGCTAATATTTTTGCATATATACGACCATAGTGGAATTTCATGTCCACTGAAAATTGTTAGATTTGGATCTACCATGAACACTAACCAAAGTAATTTTTTGGATCTAATCCTTGTTCGATCTGTCCAGTTCCAATTATGTATGTATAAGGATTGGTGTAGTGTAGCACTACCCAGTCGGAAATTATGGTTGTCATTATAGTAGAATATAGTAGTGTATGAGAGATTAAAGTCGATTATGGATGATGAAACAGTATGGTAGATATGTCAACCATAACATACC
>LQNS02278161.1:998898-1042148 GCA_001587735.2 Parhyale hawaiensis
TTCCACCCGTATCGCAGAACGTAACTGAAGGGCCTAGCTTACCGTGCAGAGCAAATTATCGTGGAGTGCAGCAGCTCGTAAATCTAAGAGAGAACACAGCAATCCTGGTCATATTTCATGCATATTTTGGGCATTTTTCCCAGCACTTTAATTAAACAATGCAGAGCAGGAGCAAAGAATCCCTTGCGCTGCATGCAAATATCAAACTTCTCACGCTGCCCCCAAGCATTTTACTTTGAGCCTTCTCACCCTAAAATGGAAGTTTTACCGAAAAAAATTTCTGGCATTGGAGTGAAGTTGTAGATTAAATTTTAAGCTGCCGGCAGATGAATTTTTTGCACGGCACTGATTTGGAGAGCGGCAATTAAAGGGAATAGGGAAGTGAATTTGTTATTATTTTGAATTATTTCGGGACTAGCAGAGAAGTGTAGCCTTATGGCTGAGGAAAATTTGAACGGTTGTAATACAACAGCGGAGAGGGTCCTGAAGCAGACATAATTCGAATTGCGGCACTTTATGCCGAGGCCACACAATGTAACTGCATGATCAGCTTATGCAAGTTCAACTCGCACGTCATTCAAATTTGGTACTTTTCAGGGACATCTTGGATACCAACAAATGAATCGGGACGGTATTCGAGTCGAACGTACAAACTGGATGGTTAACAAGATTTGGAATATTTTTAGTCTACTAAGATATAGTCAAATCTCTGGTATCAAAATATAAGCTTATAAATACGCAGTAAATAAATTGAAGAAAAAAATTTATAAGGCAATATTAGAAATAAAACATCACACTACCGTACCAAAATGTGTGCTTTTTTGTCATGAAAAAGATTTTTTGACACATCAGCCGAAGTTGACCTAATGTTGACCATAGAATGCTGCCCTTAGGCATGTGAAGTAAAAAAAATTATTTCTCATTAATACTCAAAGAAATATTTGTGTAGCTCATGGACTAACCTTTAAACGTCCAAAGATACTGTTTAGTTCCATTATAAAGGGTCTAATCCAAGGACAGATGCGTTTCAGCATCGGGGCTAACGGTTAAAATATCCATGCATCGCAACCAAACTGGGTCCCAAGCTCTCCGAGTTTACACAATTATGCCGCGGGTAGTCCACATAATTGACGTATAATGGGGTCTGGTAATAAGACCAAGAGCGGTTGCAAGTCCTCTGAGATAGTAAAGTCATGCCTTTCCTAGCCAAGGACTCATTCATACAGAATAAATATCTTTGTATATGACCAAACGCGGGGCCAAGCTCTTAGATATTATTAAGCTACTAGGGGAACCCGTGGAAATTGCACCTATATTTATTTTTCCACTTACCCGTACCTTCCCTGACCTTGTGTTAGTAAGACAGCGCTTCTATCTTACCTATACAGTACTCTGTCTAAACTAATGGTGCGCCACTTGACCCTGATGAACTCTGTCTACTGTAGCACAGTACGTCTACTTTAACACACCTCGCCTAACCTCTGTTAGTACTCTAATTCAATTTGCGAATTTCGTATACGTTCTGGCAACAAAAAAATAATTCATACTTGTATCTTGATGACGACATAGAGATACGAAAGTGCTTCTTTCATTGTTTCCCTATATATTTACACGTCTTTTCAAAGCCTTATTTCCAACTGTGTACAGATTTCATAATCTTACACATTTAAATTGTTATTTATGTTGGCGTATACGATCTGTCTATCTATATCGAGGCCCGTGGATATTGAACTGTAGTCCACTAGTTTTTTTGTTTTGCTTGATGTGAGAGCTATAGAACAAAGTACAACAGACCCGGCCAGTCACAGAAGCGTAAGCCAATGTTCTCAAGATGTTATTGTATTTCGTTAGCCATCGCACATTCGCTTCAGAAAATACTTGAGAGCGGAGGTGTCCAAAACTATCAGCTTTTTACTACGGTACCGTATCTTTGCTATAGGTGTCCTTGCTACGCATTAGGCCTTATTGAGAGTGTCATGAGCCACCAGTAAAGTGAACATCATAAGGATAAACAATTAAAATCGGTGGATATGGTATATGCAAAATGATCTCCACGTCTTTATTTTGATGATGAGTGAGAACTTATTCAAGAAGTAAAAAAAAGCACGGATATGGTTTAAATTCTTCCCAACCATAAGCTGAGCTTCTTGCATGTTGAATTTTTCCCTAATGCTTGAAGCGTTACGTACATATGAAGGGATGGACGTACGTAAGTTTTGAACAACAAAAATTATTATATTATAGATGCCTTAGTTTGTTCAAGCCACAGACATACAGTATAAACATCCATACATGTAACCAGACCCGGTCCCAAGCTCTCGGAGGTTATTAAATTGTGCCTTCGGTAGTCCAGGCAGTAGGCATACAACATCCGCACATATCCATACACATGACCAAACTAGATTCGGTCGCAAGCCCTCAGAGTTTATTAAGTTATGCCGTAATAATTAGTCCAGACCATAAGCATGCAATTATTTATCCACACATCTCACCAAACTCGGCCGTGAGCCTTCTGCTATTATTATTAACTGATGCCGCAGGCATAGAGTATAAAATAATATCCATACATATGACCAAACGCGGATGCAAGCCCTCTGAGATGATTAAGTTACGCCCTAGGTAGTCCAGACCGCAGGCTTATAAGCTTTGAAGCTGCTTCGTCGGAGATTGCAGCTACAGCATCGCTCTATGTGTGATTAATTTAGCACGACAGGCGCCAAAATTAATGGTGATGTTCTGTAGTGCCTTTGAGCGACAATGCAACGCTGTCGCCGACACACTATAATTAATGAATAATTTCCCCTAGGTGTCCTGCAGAACATTTTCGGTATGAGAGCCCAGGCTGCTCGTTCATTGATGAAGAACTAAAAATAGGTGAATAAAAACCGACGGTTTTCATAGTAACGTTGCAGCGCTCGATACACAACGAGTTTGAGACTAAAAGTACAGAAAAGAAATAGGTAGTAAAAACCGTCGGTATTAGAGTAATGTTGCTGCGCTCGATACGCAACGAGCATGAGATTGGAAAATATGAAAAACCGGTAGTAAAAATCCACGGTTTCCATAGTAACCATGCAGCGCCGGACACCCAACGAGCATGGGACTGGAAAATATGAAAAAGAAACAAGTAGAAAACCTACGGTTTCCATGGTAACGTAGCAGCACTAGCAGACGGCTAGACAGTATAAAAACAGGTGGTGCAAACCGATGTTTTTTTTTTGCTGTAAAGATTAACCTTTCGATAAGCGACAATATTTCATCGTATATCGCCTTGCAAAGCCGTGAAATAAAAGTGTTCGTACAGTCCACTGCAGCTAAGCGAATGCGGGCATATATAGGCAACAGTACCGTGTGTTTCCGCAGTGTCTATTCACGGCTCAGTCAAAGTCGTGTCTATAGGGGTTCTGGCCCAGTATCTGTCATGCTCTTATCGCGCAATGCTGTCCTACGCAGCGGACTGGGAGTCTCCGCGATGATTCCAGTGGCATAAGATTCGATTAGACAGCTGGCAGTAGACGGACCAACCGGTTCTTTCCCACAGAGATGCCGAGACTTACTCTTCGAGATGCCGAGCTACTGCTATTTTGTCAGAATCATTTATATATCTGAGGAATAAAGGACGAAAAAAAACTAAGCGAAAGAGATGATTATGCGAGCACGACTTGTGGCTGCAGATCCGTGGAGCTTGAATACGTCACTTTAATTGGGGCGGGAAAGATAATGGATTAATGTAGACTCGATCAAGAGCTTTGGCTGTTGAGAGTTTGTGACTCCTGGAGGAAGTGTTCTTAACTGTGGAGGGTGTCGCTCCAAATGTTTATGTCAAGGCGATTTTTAAACGCATTGACTGTCTCTGCACCGACAACTTCGGAGGGGAGTCTATTCCAAATACTCATCATGAAATACGGGTAGAACTGCTGGCTTAGAGTAGTTCTTCGAGCTTCATGTTTGAGTTTTTGGCGGTTGGTTCACAAGCGATCATGAACGTCTCTCTCAAAAGGAACGTCGTTGAAGCCATTTAACCACTCGAATGATTCTATTACATGCCCTCTGAGTCGTCTTTGCTCGAGGAAGATAAATCCTACTTCCTGTAGGCAACACTCGTAACACTCGTTTTGCAGTAGAGGTAGCAATTTGTTGCTTTGCGTAGGATTCTTTCCATTTTATCGATGTCATCGCACAGATGTGGCCACCAGAATTGAACAGCAAATTCTAAATGCAAGTGCACTATAGTACTTTGTACAAAGGAATGATTATGTTCTTGGACTTGTTCTCGATATTCCTGATGATGAGTCCCAGTGCTCTGCTCGCCCTTTTCATACTCATGCCAACTTGCTGCCGGTGTTGTAGATCATTTGTAATAATTAAATTATTCCCAGGTAATGTGGTTGGGTGACAGCTGCCTGTTCTGTCCCGTTCATTTTACATAGGTGTGAGAAATACTTATTTGATATTCGTCTGAGAACATCTAACACCCTAGTTTTTTTTTTTGAGGGCCAACTTAAAAAGTACAGCATCATTAAAAAATCGCAAAAGACTTTCAATTTAATTAATCAAAATTATCAATTTATTAACTTGAGTGCGTCATCTTTACAAACGACAAATTATAAGCGTATCACACTCGCCGACGGATACCGGTGTATCTTTTTCAACGTGAAAATCAGGGCAAATGTTACACGAAGTTCTTGGCAAAAATGAAAAATAGAGATTAAAGCCAAAACGGGAGGGCTATGAATGGTATAATGCTTGCTAACAAGACACGTCTCTCCGCAACAAGCTTCCAAAGGGCCTCACGCTTCCTTCCTAACAGTATTACGAAGAGATATAAGCTCCTTTTCGCGCCTATATTGTTGTAGAAACCTCTTCAAAATTTAATGTATGTAGATCGAGCGAAAGCAGTAGAAAACAGTGAATAATATTTCAAATTAGAGCTAATTGATCTAGGTCCATCCACTAGGTAACAATTTAAGGCTGTAGAGTAGTTACAAATATAATAATTGAGTCTTAAGTTTGAGCACATTAACTTACACTAGAAGGTGAAATCGTTTTTACTGCCGCATTTTCTATCTACTACTGAAACATCTGATTGCAATGTAACTCGTATTTAAATTCATGTATCAAAACTTACTAGAAACGATAATTTGCATTTGGACTTTTCGCTATTTCCAATTGCTGATCCAGTACAAAAGGATGCCTCTTAAAATCTCGCAATCTAATACAAATCATAATTCTTAGTAAATTCATGCAACGAAACTACACACATACGACAATGAAATTGCAATGTAAACTACATTTGCAGCGCCACGACATGCGCAGAAAATGGCGTCGTAGAAAAAAAATAATATAACTAGAGCACTCTGAGAGCGCATACCTCCGCCAAGTAAGGCAAGGTAACAAAAAATTCAATTTGGCTCTGAAACCATGAGTTTCTTTGTACCAACTCCAAAGTCTAATCATTTGTGCCTTCCGATAGGATTACCAGTTTCTTCAATTTTTTTTAAGATCCATAGATAACTTTTTGAGTTATGCTGCTAACAAGCATTGTGACAAACATAAGTCAAACATACAAACGAACAAACCGATCTGCACCAAAATATAATCATTTGTCTTTTAGCAATACCAGCAACTGCTGTAAATTTTATAAAGATCCATTAAAAACTTTTTGAGTTGTTGCGCTAACAAGCATAAAATCAAACACAGCGAGCAACACACGAACGAATAAACAGATCATCACAAAAATTTGGTCATTTACTCTTCGTGACGCGCCTAAATTCTATAAAAAATTCGTCCATAACTTTTTAAGTTATGGCTTTGAGAAAAACGAGGCAGACAAACAAACAAATGGATAGACGGATCTTCACCAAAAGTTAATCATCTGTTCCTCCTAACATACCTAACAATTCCTGTAAATTTCGTCAATATCCGTCCATCACCTTTTGAGTTATCTTGGTGACGGACTGCTAGACGGACACGCAGAATAACAGGCAGACAAACCCGACGAAAATATAACCTCCTTGGCGGAGGCAAAAATTCGTTATCAGCATCGATACGCTAGAGCTAATCAACCATTCCTAGTAACAATTCATATCAGATCGAATTTAGTACATTTTTGTTAGTATGGGAATCACATAAAAAAGAGGAAAATACCAGACAATTATGGCATTGATTGTCTGCCAAAACGCAAGAGCCGCACTGTTCCCAAACGCTAGGGCGGCACGGCTTCTTTATTAGCGAGTCTCCAGCGCAGTGACATAAAGAACATAAGTAACTACGGGCGAGTGTCAGACAGTGTAAAGAATTCAAGGACCTTATTTCCTCGGCAAACACAGCTGTGCTGGATTGTTGAAGACGAGATAAAGAGGCTACTCTAACAAGCTCCTGTAACGGACAGCGGAATGTTTGCACGTGGTTTTTTTAGCACATGAAGTGAGGGACAATACTGAAGAGTAAACACAGCTTTAAGCGATGCAACACTCAGCCGCAAGCTCTTTAGATGTTAGCAGTGATCAGGTGCAGCACATGCATCGTTAATTAGGTTAGGGATAAACAGTCAGCTTAACCTCGAATTATTATAACGATAAAAACACTACCATTAAGTTCACGCTAAATATATCAGACATAGGCTGAGTGTAAGCATTCATATATTCTCCCTGTGTGCGCAGCTTATTCCCTGTGCGACTGAGCCCCATAACTATGTAGTGTATTAATGTTTACTAGTTACCTCTAGGGGTATTTGTGAACCCATTGCGCTCTTAAGAAAAGTCTGTATTATAATGCTGCTTGAGGCTCCATCCGTACGTCCGTCCATCCATCCATCCATCCCTACGTCTGTACGTTACGCTTTTCACTATTAGCTAGGGGAAAAATTAACGTCCCAGAAGTTCTGCTTTTCGCTGGAAGGAGGATCGATAATAGCTGCCTTCGTTTCGCTAGCCCTTGGAAAAATTTTCTGCCAGTTTCGATGCAAAGACATGAAGTTCATTTCAGACGTATCTTACATACGTATTTCCAAATCCTTATCCTTATATAATAATACGCATCGTGTATTCATTTCGTGTCCGCTTTGAAGGAAATAGATAGGCGAAAAATAAGCCAGGTTGCAGATTTTGTAAATCGATGACCAGGTTGCAGAAGATGGCGACAGCTGATCCTTATCCCTTTACCCGAAGACACTTCTTGCTTGAAATCGGAACATTATGTATGCAGCTTCTGGAGTTCGATTTTAGAACTTTTTTTTCTCAGGTCATGACGTATAAATTCGGCAGATGGTCAACGAAGCGCTCTGGAGGGGGTGATTTTTCACGGGCTGTAGAGAATGAGTTCTTCTATCTTACTGTTTTTCGCATTTGACGAAACAGTTTTCTCTGCACAGGCCAAATTTCAGCACTTCAAATGAAGCAGATATTTGAGTTGGAAAGACGGTATCAACGGTATCACAGAGCGCTAATATTGTATATAAGCTAACCTGACTGGCGTTGCATTCAACTTTATTGGAGCGTTTTTGAGTGAGCGTTTTACTCAAAATTTTACTTCTGCCTCTCGATATAGAAGATCCAAGGATGAGAGCACGACAGAGGATCAATGAAGAATGTGAAGAAGCAAGTCAGAGAAGATTCCGCCTATAGGTAGTAGGCAAACATATCGATTATTGCGTGAATTTTTACACGCACGGGTCCACTAGTCATAGAATAATCACTTTGCTGGTGTTGCATGATGATCCATGTATGAGAAAATCCGTAGTTTGGATACGACGCCAAGTGGACTGCTCTGGAAAGCTTTATTCTAAAGAATTTTTAAAGTGAAAGTATGATGTATAAAAAATAAAGTAAACTGACCGTGAAGATGGGTTCGGCAACAAGAATCTATTATTAAAAAAATGGGCTGTCTGGTGTATATTGTGGTGATGCTATAGCACAAAATAGAACAGAAAATTTATGGGATACTACATACATGGAACAGCCACGGGTCATGTTGTAGAACTGCAATCATTAGATACACCAATGAAAAATAGCATTCTTCGGAATGTGAAAGGATAAATAATATCTTCAGAAGATGAAAAACACGGTTCAGTGAAGGCTTATGCATATAGATGAGGAGCAATGAGAGACGTACCTCCGAAGAGTGAGACTGCTATTTTTTGTTTTTTGCTGTCTTTATGTCTCCATCATGTTGTACAAGTGCGAATTCTTTGCTGATAGAACATTTGCGGGATCTACCAGTGAACTTCGTTAAGCACGTTGCAAACGAGTCGGAACACGGAAGCGCTTCACGGGCTTGGCACAGATGATTCTTTACGTGTGATAAAGGCTTAATCTATGAACACATACCGATTCCATATGGAAACCAATGAGAATTGAAGTTCAATAGAAATTAAGACAGAGATTCGATACTGAGCAACGGCCATCGCAGTAACGGAATAACTGCCGTGGGGGTTTTTGAACACAATAATACTAGATAAGTTGAAGCGGCATCCCCGGCAGCGTAAACGGAAGGTCAGGGGGAAACGTTCATGTGTGCAGCAGACTTGAAGTTAGACGCACTTCGTCACGGTGTTATTAATGGGGTAGGTTAGAAGAGCTGCATTAGGTTAAATAAAGATGAGTTATAATAGCCTAGCTTACGATTGCAACGCTTAATACAGAGAGAACAATAACTAATCGTGGAATTTTCACAAGTCCGGCTCGTTATTATTATAAGCGTCCTTCATAGAAGATACTACGAACAATGTTATTACTACTAAAACCCGAAGTTTTAGAAGGATCTTATTGAGTCAACATTACTGAGAAAGAGTTGCCCTACAACCAGCACGTTTTGTTGTGTAACAACAGGGCATGCATGCCTAGGGGTTCAATTCACGGCTACTGCACGTTTTTTTTTCTGATATTGCATGAGCAAGTGTGCTCGCTTTGCAGCGACATGTTTTGTCATTGCATGTAAATTGAAATCATGTGCTGAGAAGTGACACGAAATTACAATAAAAAGTTGAACAAATAAGCGCCATTGTAAGACCATTAAATTTTATACTGTCCAGCTTTAGGTTGCTTTTACAACGTTTAAAAAAATATTTCTTGTTTACTCAGAACTCAAGAAGGTTTTCTCCCCCATCCATTATATTTAGCTCACTGTGATTTAACTTCTACACTGGGCACAGTATTTCAGTTGGTACAGTCAATATAATTACAACTATTGATACAAAATCTAAATTACTATTAGTTAATGAAATAACTGACACCTTGAATACAACATTCCGACTTTCTTTAGTTAACATCACATTGAATTCAACATTCTACTTTACTTTTTTTGTCGACCAAATAATCGTAACATTTCACACAACTATCGAATTTACTATAGTCAATGAAATTACTATTACACTAAATACAACCTTCCACTTTCCTTTATTCAGCCGATGAAATAACAGCCGCCTTCAAATACCAAGTGTAGAGTCTTAGCTTAACATTCCTCAATAATCTTATTTACATTAGTCTATGCCAAAGGTTTCTCACTACGAAAACAATATTCCAACTTTAAGTTACTTAACTTAAGCCAAGGACACTAGCGGAGGCACTATCTGTACTTTAAGCTTGTAACTTTAGGTATGAATTATTTAGGAATGTTGACTTTCAATAGTGAACTGCAGAGAGCTGTTGCTGATGATGCATTGCCTTGAAGCTCGAGGCATTGATATACGACACTCGCTGTCATGGACTCGTCATGTGCCAGTGATCTATGGCTTTGCTTAGGCGAGATCGTCCCTGGTATGGATTCCCACATTGATTGATGCGGCTGTTTTGGTTACGAAACCGGTGCTTAGTTACTCACGCCGTGCGTGTGAGTTATTTGCGAAAATTGCAGAAAAGTCTTGATTTCACAAACTGATGACTAAAAGGGTAAATACGTTCTCAGGCTGATGCGAACGCAAACGATGATTTCTACTTGATTAATTCAAATAATATGAAAGACAGAATGCAAGGATAATTTCAATGGCATCAGGCAATGCGTTGGCAAACAAAAACTTGTGAAGTTGATTATCAAGATGTACAGAGCACTTACAAGGTAGAGCCAAATAAATAACAGTCACGCAAAGGGAATAAAAATTTTCAAAAGGGCGACATTCATGTCTCTATGTATATAACAGACATAAATTACTCATGCAGGATGAGATGGCTTTACAATTGCAGTCCCTACAACACAAGCAGTTGCGACAAAAATTCCAAAAGCTTCAGTGAGCTGCTTAAATAAAAGGCCGCGGGACATCCTAACGCCAATGATAAGAAAGATATGGAATTCACAAAAGTACTGGGTGCTGATTTCAAACGAATGTCAGTTTGACCTGCTGTCAGCGGTTACGTGCGTTGTGGAGATAATTTAATGCTGGCTCTCCTTTGGGCACAAGCTGCCACCCGACAGGAGATACTAACAATTGTGATTCCACACACGGGAAGTGATGAGTGCAGCGTCACCTGGACTTCATCCGAAGACGCACAAGGAGGACAAGCTACGAATACCAAGTACCGACAGATACGTAGACAGATACTTAAAATTATATTTTATAGTGCTACGTTAATCCTTATGCATAATTGGAACTGGACAGATCGAACAAGGATTAGATCCACGGAGTTGCATTGGTTAGTGTTCATAGTAGCTCCAAATTTGATAATTTTAAGTGGACATGAAATTCTAATATGGTTGTACGAATGCAAAAATATTAGTAAACGTACCGAGTATGCATTGTTTATATCGAATAATGAGGTTGTGTCGACGAGTCCACAGTTGTTTACAAACAAGATGTTTTTTTTTTATAATAGGCGAATAGTTTTGATTTGGTGAGACACTGTAAGAAAACTCAAAATGAACAGTATAATGATTAGATTAATACAAAATGCATTGCAATGTTTTTTCGCGTCTGGAAAAAAAACATGCAAAAATTTTCTTGCCTACGGAAGCTATAGATGCTCTGAAAAAAAAATCCAGATATCTGAGTTCCACGTTGAGTCCAATATTGTTGGATTTCTTAAGCTCCATTTGTAACTCACATAAATATTCTAAGTGTACAAAAAGGGTCCCATTATGTAAAGCATTCGACGTAAAATTACGGTTTGCCTATTGAAAAATGTATTCGCTTAAGTAAGACTCATTGACTGAAGCTGACAAATTGTATCGGCTCGCAAATATTTCAAAATATGAGAATGGCATTGATGTGGTGTGGTGTTTGCACGGTAAATATCGATTCCTACATCGATAACCCTCCTAGACTGGTAACACTTCTTGCAATTCTTTTGACCGGGTGTTTTCTTTCGGATTCCTCCCAAAGAACTTAACGAGCGTCATAATAACACCAACCGTAAAAAAACAAGGCAGCGAGTGAATGCCATCTCTGTAATGGGTACTATGGGTAGAGGGGAGCTTCTCTTGGTTTACAGTAGGTCGTCCTCTTGTGTTTGCGGTTGGGCACGTCTGTGCCAGTTTCACTCCAGAACTCCTATTGAAATGGTTGCATGGACACAGTCTTTGGCGTGCTGGGGCCTCTGACCAGTATTTACAGCCCGCAAATAAATTTCAATCGTGCAGAGGCCATTTTTTAGGGTCTTCATAGTCCCATTAAAAAAAAAAACTCAGGTTTATTCGAACAAAATGTCAGATCTAAAAAAAAACGTGTTGGTTATTTTTTTTAGGTGTTCATTCTATCATTAAAGAAACCATGGCTCTCAGAAAAGTATAATTCGCACCACTTTTCACTGTAAAACTTCATGTGAGGCAGTTTACTCAATGGTGACTATACTGAACGCATTTTTGGAAGTTAGGTACCAAAAGCTTTAGTCCTGCGTTGCGTATAGTATTTGTTTCGGGCATAAAAGTCATACTGCACTATTATCATTCAGAAGGAATGCACTTTACTAAACGCCAGTCATGAACAGTTGACAGTTAAACTATTATTCAGTAAAAGCATAGCGGTGAGTAAGATATACATATTAATAATGCTATTATAATCAGTTGTGGATAGACTACTAAATACACCCCTTCAAAGAAAAGAAATTAATTTACGTTACTCGTTATTAAAACTATCCAGCTGGGCATAGATGGACGGGCAATGAAAATGGATCATTAAACAATTATAGGATACGTAAAGTATTGCCAAGAAGAATCACCCCAATAAAAAAAAATATCCACAGCTGACTTGAACGCTTGTATATCCTACACAGCCGAGAACGGATCCATGGCAATGAACTCCAGACTAGGTATAAAATAACGACAGTGCTCTCGAGTGTGGCTGCACATAATTAAACTACTTTTATGCTGGGACATAAGGATGAGAAAAAATGAATTTTACTGCCGGATGATAACACAGGGAAACAATTTTTTTTTTTCGTTGCTTCAACTTTACGCGCTATTCCAAAGTCAATATTTGACTTTGATTTTAGATCTGTTACTGAAATTTCGCTAGCACGTCAAGTTTTTAGATATTCGTGCTAGCTATTCTCGTAGGAATAACATTACAGGACTCGTCTGAAAATCTTCCCAGTGGGCGTTCGGTAGGAATAGCACTGATGAAGCACACGAAACAGGCCGTGATTGCTTGAAAGTTTGACGTGATAGACAAAAATGGTTATCAGATTTGGAACACAAGGTAGAACTGATGATAATACAGTTGAAATAATTTCGACAACAAATTGCTTGTTGCCCAGTGTAATGAACGGTAGACAATTAAACTACTTACCCACAATAGCGGCGGCAGAAAGCATGAAGATGGCGGTAGTCAGGAGAATGGTATGACTAAGGGGCGATAATTTCCTTCTCATTAGGAAATCCTTTCCGCCGACTGTGAAGTGGTTTTCTCCAGAGCAACATTTTCTCCTTTTTATTCTAAACAGCATTGCGAAGAACACCACTGGTCGGACCGACAACAACGGGTGTCGCTTCGCAAGCAGGTTTCATCTGTCCCATTCCGTGGTCTGCAAATTGACAGACTGTGGTCTTAACTTTGAAACTTCGGTTTCGTTAGAGCAGTCGTTAGGAATTTTGAGGAAACTTTGTGGTTTTTTCTTGAAATGGAATTGCCGTAGGTATTTGGCTTCAGAGCAGTCATCCGTTTCCAGGTTGAATGGGCAAGTGGGCACTAACAATTGACTTCGAGTAGACTTCCCGCAGCTTCTGACAGTGGTGGGATAGCGTGTTGCCGCTGACTGTGTCCTATGTATTGTTCGATTTTTCCCAGCTTGTATCAAATTATTGATTGGTCTTTTGATGTAAGCGTGGTTTTTGTCAGCGGAGAAGCTTGTTACCGTCCAGTTTTTGATAAAATTCTCACTTGCGCTAGCAGAAAAAGAGGAAATTGATGGGTGGGTTTCACCGATATTCATCCCGAGCGCAGTTTATGGAAGCAGTGAAGAAGTAGTTCAGTCTTGTATCACATGCTCCTTTCTGAAACAAAAAAAAAATACATCTCGTTAATGATTTTAATCAGCTCACCATTGAGTTACATGGAAGAAGACGAGAACCAATTACCTGAGTTTAATTAAGAGATCACGCCTCGCTGCGGGAAGAGTTAATTATATACGTGTGGTGAATAATACGCCATTGAATGGAGAGTTAGTATGCGAAGCCGTAATGAGACTTTGAAGTGAGGAGTTGCGACTAGAATTTCTTGGAATTATTGTCATTAATTGCGTATTTTTTTGTGCTCGTGTTAACAGTTATTACAAGGCTCCCTCATTAGGATTTTCTTCATCCTAATTAGTTTTCAGTGTTTTCTGATTTACGAACAATGCCAACGGGTTAAATCATTACGGTCGAATAAATTATTTTTTTTTAGTTTTTAGTTACAACTACTAAATAATTAGGTATATTGGTAGAAAACCGTTAGTTACTTAACACGTTCTATACAATTAAGAAAGGTATAGCTCAGAGAGCAATTACACGAAAGCTAGCTGTCGACTGACCAATTATTATTCAATTGCAGAGCTCAAAAAAAAAAAAAAAAAATTTACAAGCTATACTGTATTAACTAGGCACCAACAAAATACTGACTCTCCATTTCATGCCTTTGTAGACACGACAAAACGTGAGTGTGCACAAACATTAACAAAGATCCATTAGCTAGAACTCGTTATTCCCAGCATCATTGTCGTTGTTTGAGAGAAAAGCACTTACTGGTCTTCAATAACTAGCAAGTTTATAAAAATGAAACTCTTACGATTGAATGCTCTTTCATTCAAAGGATCGAAAATAAAGAGGTCATTTTACGTCATAGGTATTTTTACAGGCCTTGGCTATTATTCTGATAACGTATTAAATAGATGAGTGAAATCTTCTTTCTCTTGTAGCATCAAAGCTCCGACCAGGAGTAGAAAATACTCAGTTAATTAATTAATTAAGAGCTTCGACAATTTTGGTGAACTGTTTGATGCTGAAAAACACTTTCATTATAATAACAGTGAATACATTCTGATGTAAAAAGTTTAGTTAATTCATGTAACACCTGCATTGACGGTCAAACGTGGGTGACGATTAATTATTAATCATTGTTTTTTTCTAGGTGAAAGCCTTGCTATCCACAGCACCTACGTTCAAAAAGAGGCCGAGCGAAGGACATTATAGTAAGTCGAGGTACACGGGAAACATATGCACGGGAGTATCCTCGGATTGGATCACCGTGCATGGGACAAGTTGGAAAAAAGAGGAAGGAAAAAGCATCATCAGTAGAAGCATGAAATATAATATCAAAAGAAGCAATGAGCAAGCGAAAGGCAGTTGTTCTGAAATCAAGGTAAGACTAGGGTAAGACTAGAGTAAGACTAGGGTAAGACTAGGGTAAGACTAGGGCAAGACTAGAGTAAGACTAGGGTAAGACTAGGGTAAGACTAGGGTAAGACTAGGGTAAGACTAGGGTAAGACTAGGGTAAGACCAGGGTAAGACTAGGGTAAGACTAGGGTAAGACTAGGGTAAGACTAGGGTAAGACTAGGGTAAGACTAGGGTAAGACTAGGGTAAGACTAGGGTAAGACTAGGGTAAGATTGGGGTAAGACTAGGGTAAGACCAGGGTAAGACTAGGGTAAGACTAGGGTAAGACTAGGGTAAGACTAGGGTAAGACTAGGGTAAGACTAGTGTAAGACCAGGGTAAGACTGGGGTAAGACTAGGGTAAGATTAGGGTAAGACTAGGGTAAGACTAGTGTAAGACCAGGGTAAGACTAGGGTAAGACTAGGGTAAGACTAGGGTATAACTAGGGTAAGACTAGGGTAAGACTAGGTTAAGACTAGGGTAAGACTAGGGTAAGACTAGGGTAAGACTAGGGTAAGACTAGAGTAAGACTAAGGTAAGACTAGGGCACGATAATATACAGAGATAACCTGGGGCGCCACTCCCCATAACAGAGGATGAGAGAGAATTAATAATTACTGTTTTCACAATTTAGAAAATGCCAATGCAGGCCTAATTAATTTAGCTTTTCAATTAAAACAAGCAGCACCACAGAGGATATTGTATTACGATACCAGCTCAGAGTTACGTGGTCACTCATGATTACAGAATCTATTTCTTTTTCTTTGTCTGAAATCGATTGAATTTTATTGATCCTGTTTACTTATTTATGTTTATTTTTATTTTTTATTTTTTATTTTTTTTTTGAGCGAGCATTTGAAGTTATTAGTTTACTAAATATACGTCAAGAGGTTCCTAGTCACCTTCAGCTTCACAAGTCAAAAAAAAAAACCAAGTAAGTCAAACAACGCTTTCAACATTTGATTGCTCAAGTAACTATAAAGTGTAAAAATTTCGTCAGTAATTTATAGGTTTGTAGCAAACTAATCAGCCGCTGGACGACAATTAACTTCAGCAAGTAGGAAAAAATGTTGAATGATTACCAAAAGACAAATTATGGATGATCAAACTGACTACCGTATTTACAACTAGAATACTCCGAGAGCGCATACCTCCTATAAGCAAAGCGACGTTAACGAAAATTTCAAGTTGGTTCTGAAGCTAAGATTTCCTCTATATCAGTGGAAAAATCTGATAATTTGTGCCTTTTGACAGTAATAAAAGGTTCTGCAATTTTCTTTAAGTTCCGTCCAGAAGTTATTGAGTTACGTTCTGATGAACATTTTACAAACATTAGCCAAACACATAAACGGACAAGCCGAACATCACCAAAATTGGGTCATTTGTGTTTTTCAGCGTTACTAACAACGTTTACAAATGTCATGGTTTCTTTAAAAGTCTTCTTAGTTCTAATTTTGACAGATATTTTGACAAAGATTAGTGAAACACAAAACCAACAAACCGATCAACACCAAAATTTGATCATTTATGTCTTTTTAACATTTCGAACAATTCCTGTAAATTTCATAAAAATTCATTCAAAACTTTCTCAGTTACTTAGCTAACAAACATAAAATAAAATTCAGAGACACACAAACAAGCAAACCAACAGATCGTCACAAAAATGTGGTCATGTACACGTCGTAATCTGCCTAACAACTTATGCGAATTTCATAAAAATTCCGTAAATACTGTAACTTTTTGAGTAATGGCATATCGCTGTAAGTTTCGCAAAAAATCTATCCATTACTTTTTGAGTTATCGTGGTGACAGAGAGACACACAAAGAGACAAAAAGACAAATAAACCGACAGACAAACACAAAACTCGACTAAAAGACAACTTCCTGGGCGGAGAAGAAGAAACGTTAACGCAGCTGAGCGCAGTCATGCAATTTCATTTGAAGAAATTCAAAGGGGGTTACGCTAAGAAATTTTATTCGTTTCAAATTTGCAAATATTAGGCTGCTGTATTAAAGCTGACTCGCATAATCATCGTTTCATCGTGTGCTTTCATCGAATTTTTCGAATATTTTGTTGGGTCTCTATCAACACAACTGAGTTTTCATTAAATGATACGCTTAAATGTGAAATTCAGTAGGCATCAATAAGCCAGTTTCCGACATTTATAAAAAAAATTACATTGGAACCCAAAAAGCAGAGCACTTTTTTTGCTATTTAAACGACACAGCATCAAATTCGGATATTAGAAAAAAGGACACGCACAACCGACTGTGATGTAATAGGCGCTTACCGCACTTATATTATTCAACTTGAGACAGTTTACCTATATTAGAGAATTGGGCATTGGTTGCGTGTTCCACACTCTCATAAAATGAGTTTTTGTATCATACGCGCCCGAGCAAAACAGGAGAAGGTCTTCACACAATCACACATTGAAAGGAAGTCCGGAAATGAAAATCAGCAAGACGAATATTTAATATAAATGAGCACAAGTGCATAATGATGAATTGAACATCAGAAATTGGAGAAACAGCGATAAAGCATTAGAGGAGAGATGCATTATCAATATTCATCAAACCACCCTGGGGATCAACTACCCAATGTATGGTCTTCACGACAACATTAAGGATACTAAAAAGACATCAAGTTCAAATTTTAAATATAAGGTTGCCTCATCCAAGAGTAAAAATATGACGTTTCGGGACGTCTTTAACCTGCCTCAACTAAATCCAATTTCAGCAGAAAAAGCAGAGTGTTAACAGTCGTCGGCTAACGAAGAGCCATGCTCGGGGAAACTTAACCCACTAGTTTAGCTTTGCGTTATTGCAAAGAGCGACTTCACTAGAACGACAAGTCGCTTCAGTTTACCAAAGAATTTTGCCTTTGCAAAGCAATTCCGAGTCACTGTGCCTTCAGTGCTCAAATGAAATCTCCCAGTTACCCTAAAAATGCCCTTCAGTGTACTGTGACCGACGTTATGTACCGTAATGGAGGTCGTGCACTGGGACCGACGACTTGTACTATGACAGACGTCGAGTACTGCGACCGTACCTAGTTTAGGTACTGCCGTCAGATTTTTTTGTGGACCTATATTAGAATACATGAAGTTAAGACGATGGATGGGAAATAAACGGCCGATGTAAAAAAAATAATAATAATGATAATACAGTCATTTGGGGCTACTACGAAGCCACTACCGCCCTAAATCCCGCTGCCAACGGGAGCTGAAACACCTTCCCGATTGCATTGCCGCGGTCAAGTCTTCGGTTGGCTTAATATTAAACTTCAGAGCAAATAATAATTAGAATTTGAACCGATATTGCAGTTTTTTCACTATTGCAGGTGCTAATCTCGTTCAGTTTCGAATATATCTCCCAGCTTCACGTAAGTTTAAAGTTCTGCGACGTATGTTAAGAAAAATGGTCTTCACACACGATCAGCTGAAGCTACAGCACAAAAACGTTTGTCCCAAGAACGCAAAACGTTCCAGTGTTTCGACTGTCATTGTGTAGCGGGCCTTAAAGATGGAGTAAATTAGTAGAATTTCTGCGGCTAAGGGAAGAACAAGAAGCCGTTGGGATGAGTTAGCCAATAGGGAGGGCGGTAGGTAGTGACGTCACCTGGGGCGGCCCGAAGTGATCTTCCGACTCTAGCAAACAACAGTAAAACTTAAATTGGACAAGAGCAGTGAGCATATAAATGGTTCAGGCGTCAGCGAAATTAGGCTTCCATTAACCCTTTACTGCACAGCGCGCCATAATTAGTCACTACTATAACGTGATCTCTGAGACAGTGCCATTCAGCCACCCGGTAACGGATTAATAATAATAATAGTTTTCACTTACAACACAATATGTTCGCAAATACGACTGCAAGAACATAGGACACAATATTGTTACCCTAGTTATGGAGCCAGAATCGCATATAAAGAGAGGCTGCGACACAAGATGACTTATGGCACTACCCCAGGTCCTGATGGAACTTTAGACGAGTGCACCACGGTACAAAATTCAAGTAAATGTTGACTGCTAACTGCGTAGACTACTCTGCATTTCATTTCTAATGCTCTGTTTCAGCACAAAAGACTGGAATTTCTACCAGCATTCCAAATTATTCACTTCAGGTGGTTCTCTATGATTTCCGATATCCATTTTTTATGAGAGTTTGCTTGAGATATTGCCGTACCCCAGCAGAATTTTGGCCATAGCTGCAGCTGTTTTTCAATGGCAGCTTCTAGGTCGGCCAAAAATTCTGTAATGGTAACATGCAGGAGCAGAAAAAGAGGCCAGAAGGGTGGGAGACATTGTGAATTATTCGTATGAATGTACAAAAGATCAGAGAGCTGCACGGTACAGTCTACAGTACTTGCTACAACCCACCAGAGAACGTCAGAGGATCCGCCAGGGACTTTCGATCTTGCAAGACTTACTGGAGGAGAGGCTTTGACTGACCTCCAGAAACACGTGTCATAGAATGAGCACAGACCTTTGCTCATTCTAGACCAATCTCGATAAGAAAAGGGACTAAAAAACACTGTTGACATTTCGGGTTAAACCATAGAATTAATGTTGTAAAAAGTAGAGGATCCATAATTAAAAATCAATTACACGACACGTAAAGGTCTACCGAGCAGCAGGTAAAAATGAAGACACTGAAAAAGTATGTCATTATGTACTCAAACTCAATGAATGGAATATGTCGTTTGTAGTGACCATAGCAGTGGTTCTCAGCATTTTTCCATTGGCGGCACACTAATTTAGAATGGAAAATGATGAGGCGCACCTGCCACTAGTTACGATATTTTTTTCAGTCCAAAGGCGAATTTTTTGAAACTAAATCGTATCAAATGAAATATATTATATTTCTTGCATATAGCAAGCAATTTTTTAATGAAATATGCATACCGGGGATTAAAAAAAATAAAGATATACATACGATCTCATCCTACATGCTGTACAATTGTTCTAGTGAGGTGAATATGTACATACTAGAGTGCTCCGCAGTCAAAAAATGACAGTGAGGAATTTGAGATGACCCGTCTTCATTGATCATAATATTCTGATTAACTTCCTTATGTAGGATGCAGTGTCCTTATGTAGGATGCAATGTCCTTAAATAGGATGCAATGTCCTTATGTAGGATGCAATGTCCTTATGTAGGATGCAATGTCCTTATGTAGGATGCAATGTCCTTATGTAGGATGCAATGTCCTTATGTAGGATGCAATGCAACTTGATTGGGAAACTTACAGATGAGCATGCTAGGCTGAACAACACCAAACTTTCCTTCGGTGATACGCTGAAGTTCAATTTGTGTTTTTTTTTTTTGCTCGCAGTCGATGTTGTTCCTAATATATACAGAACTCTGTATCCAGGATTCTCGCGGTGGGACATAACTCGGAAGTATTTTTCTTCAAATGAAAAACGGTTCTGTAGAAGAACTCAAGACGGAGAAAATTATTACGTGCGAAGAAATCTTCGTGTCTTAAGCCATCTGTTGACCACAGAAATAAGGACCACTAAGGGCAGCTGAAGTTTGGATGAAGGAAACATCAGAAGCGTGAGGGAAATCACGATGCCAGAGATTGCTTGAAAAAGCTACTTCCATTGATTGTCTTGAGTTGACTTGAACGTTGTCAAAGGAAGACCGGATTTCACATTTAGTGTAAATTTGCTATCATCTGCTCGTAGCCTATTTTCTCCCTATCAGTTTTCAGTGGAACTTGAGAGGACGATCAGAACCTCCAACCTGGGCTAACTTCCACCTATCTGTTTTGTTAAAGTGTGACAGAAAATGGATAAACAGACAAAGAGATAAGTAAACATCGGTCTTTGTTATATTGTAGTAGTGCTCCAGGTCGACATCTCGTTTGAACCGCGTTTGGGGCGTATAGGGAGCAGGTTAAATAACGTAATACGTTTTGCTTCATCTAAAATGAGTCATTTAAAGCATTTTTGAATCTCATGTTTTGAATCTCAAGCCAAAAGTCATAAATTTCATAGGATATTTCTGAAGAAGCAAATAAATACTTATTAAGGATAATCGGACAGTGATTGGCTGCGCACAAACCAATGAGTGGCGGCGCACTTGTCGCACCGGTTGAGCACCACCGGGCTATAGGGTACGGTACAATTTGTAAGGTTGCTCTACAAATTTAATGAAAAACAGTGATCAATTCCAGGTACGTAGCGTACCTCTAGGACGTTTTCTTTATTTTGAATTAGAATCCATTCAAAGGTGATTCAGTTAATTAAAAATTCGAGTACCGCATGAAGGACTGGAGAAGCAGGGATGGTGGATAAAAGTAAGTCAGGGACACACACAACAATGCAGGTAAAATGTGCGACACGGAGCAGCTCTGAACACTGTAAATTCTACGTGCATGCTTATAGTTTAAACAGTGTCGCGTCTAAAACTATAATCGAAGCTAATTTCTGAACATTTTTTTTTGTTACAAATTAAGTATTAAACATTTAATGAGGTCTGAGCAATACATCCTAGGTAGCATCTGTTTCAAAATGTGTTTCTTGGCAGCTTCAGGATTCTAATATAAAAGTAAATCAAACCTACAATTGGGCATATAGAAAAGTGGCCCCTGAAGCATATCGGGACACATTCTAAATAGCAAACATTTTCCCCGAATAGATAGGAATTCGACGAGCTTTTGGTTTAATGCCCAGAAATAAAACCTCTCCAATTTTCAATATCTTCAAAATGCACATCCCTGAGAAGCTCTAGGGTTCAACAGAAACACAGCCAGAATAATAAGCTCTCTTTGGTCTCAATGTACTTTGGAAAAGCACTGCCTTGGATAGCTGAAGGTGTCCAAACTTTAACTCGTTATGTAGAAAATTATCTCCGGCCATTTTTTATTTAATTCACAATAAGTCGCCAGACCTCCGTCGGCGCCTGGCATTTGATGTGAAAATGCAATTTTTAATTTGACATGGAAAACAACATTCCTATCAACATATATGAATTTTTTGTAAAAGTATTCTCTTGCACAGCTTCATGTTTCCAAAAAATATCTAAGATTTTACTTTTTACACAGAATATTAGCGTTTTGGACATCCTCTAACCGTAGTTAAATGCTAGATAACTCCATGTTTTCGACGAAAACTATAATAATATGGCATATGAAAAGAATTTACGACAACGTCGCTAACATCATTCGAAAGAAGGATTTCTAGAATTACTTCATATCTCCATAAAAAATTCAAATCTTTAAAATAGTATTCAGGAAACTTTTGCTTCGACTTATTCGAATAGTATTTCTTCGAATAGTCTTAGTTTTCCACAATGTAACGAAACATTTAATTTTGTAAGCAATTTATAATGAGGCAAATAGCACAAATTTGTCGCGTTCCCCGTTAATGCTTTACTGGGCAACAGACCATAATTAGTTGGTCATTTCTATAACGCTAATTCTGCTGCGAAAGCGCTATGCAGCCGCCCGAGAACGGATTAATTATAACAGTAACTTTTATTAAATATCTAAGATGTTTACAAATACGCCTGCAAGAATATAGTACACAATATTGTTATCTTGGTTATCTGGCCAGAATATCACTCGATTAGGGATTAGGTATTAATAATTACCGGTGACGCTGCAATCACCTAAAAAGAGAGTACGTGACACAAGATGGCTAATGGCACAACTACAGGTCCTGGTGGAACTTAAAATGAGTGCACTGTGGTCTAAAACTCAAGTGAGTGTTGACTACTACTGTGTTGACTTTAAGCAGAAAAGACTGAAGTATCTAACCAGAACTTCAAATTGTTCATTCCAGGTGGTCCTTTATGTCTTCCAAAATCCTTTTTTTTTTGGGGGGGGGGGGGATATTGTTGTACCCCAGTAGAATTATTGGCCGTCCCTGCAGCTGTATTACGAGGGCAGCTTCTAGGTCGGCCAAAAATTCTGTAACGGTAACATGCAAGAACAAAAAAGAGGCCAGTAGGGTGGAACACATTGTGAATTATTAGTATGAATGTACAAAAGATCAGCGAGTTGCACTGTATAGTCTACAGTACTTGCTACAGTCCACCAGAGAACTTCAGAGGACCCGCTAGGGGTTTTCTATCTTGCAAGATTTACTGGAGGAGAGGCTTTGACTGACCTCCAGAAGCACGTGTCACAGAATGAACCCAAACCTTTGCTCATTCTACACAAATCTTTATCCATGAAAAATATGTACTATAATCACTGTTGACATTTTGCGCTCAAACCATTTAGTTGCCTTTTATGAGAAGTAGACGATCCATTATTAAAAATCAATTACACGACACGCAAAGGTCTACCTACCGAGCAACACGTTAAAAAGAAGACATTGAAAAAGTATGTTTTTTTGTATGTTAAGTCAATGAAGAGAATATATCGTTTGTAGGGACTATAGGATAAGGTAAAAGTAGGGTTGCTCTATAAATTTAATGAAAAACCATGAACAATTCTAGGTAGCGTGTAGTTATTAAACAAGATCGTTCGGTGTTTTAAATTAGATTCATTTCAAAGGCGATTAAATTAATGAAAAAATCGTTTTTTTTACTGTTGCGTCTCAAAATATAATTGAAACTAATTTCTTAGCATACTTTTGATTAGAAATTAAGTATCAAACTCCTAATCAGGTATTGGCAAACATCTTAGGTAGCTTGTTTCAAAATTTGGATTTTGATAGCTTCAGGACTCCAATGTAAATCTAAATCAAACCTCGAATTGGGTACGTAGAAAATTGTTACCTGTAGCATATCGGTGTACATTTTGAGCGCTTCCCAGAACAGATAGAAATTCCAAGATCCTTTAAATTAATGAACAGGAAAATAGCCTCTACAATTTTCAATGATGCCTTCAAAACCCATTTCCTTGAATGGCTCTAGACTTCTCTAGAAAAATAAATTTCACATTCCTTTCATTAAGCATAACGGAAAATAATCTCTTTATTCCATCAACACTGTATAATAAACACCCTCGTGTGTTTATTTCTTTTTATATTTATATACTTATATATTTGTATGGTTCGGATCACACTATTAAAGAAATAAGTGAAAAATAGGCCAGGTTGCAGATTTTGTAATTAGGTTGCGTTTTCTAGGAGATCGGTGACCTGGTTGCAGATGATGGCTATAGTTGGCTCCCTATTCCTTTCTCTCAACGTACTTCTTGCTTAAAACACTTCTTGGAATCGAAAAAATAGAGATATTACCTGATGACGGCTGAAGCAAATTCACGCCGAAAGCTTGGGCACATTAAAATATTGTCTTGAAGAAGTTTTCATTTAACATCATGGAATAAGAATTACCAAGACGTCCTCTATTCTAAGCGATAAGAGATATTACAGTTTTTCTTCGCGCAGCCATACAGTTTTATTTTATAACTTTCTTCATATCTCGAACAATATATTTGTTCTCAGTTTACCACGAACAAATTCTGAAGGTAATCAACGAAAGGCGGACGAGGCGATGATTTTTCTACTGTAGTAGACATTATTTTTTCTGTTTGCCGTGTTCCTTTTACCGGAGCTGATTCTCTACTCTTGACGGCCTCGGCTGATTTCACTTCAACACAAAATCTTTGATGTACTGAGGGCTGGTTGGGTATCATGGATACGCAGCGTATAATTCACTTAAATGCAATGAGGCTTGCTGCTTTCTAAAGTAAGATTTTTTCCGAGTGTTATCTATGGTGGGAGACGATTGTGCTTCTTATGCACAATCTCTTATCAAAATTTGAGACGGCTGTTGTAGCGTATTATACTGTATAACCAAAAATTTAATTTGGTAGGTATGCAGAATAATATCAGCTGCTACACCTAATGTTAGCAGCGGTCAGAGACGCGCCATGCCTTTCGCGGTCATGTGTTACTGTTTATTACTAATAGTATTCACAAATAGAAGACAGGCTGAGGCTTATGAAAACGAAAATATAATATATATCAGCACGTGCATATAAAATGAACTGGACATCAGGAATCGAAGCAACGGCTATATTGCATCAGAGAAAAGATGCGTGATCTATTTTTCTCAAAATCTCCTGCGGCCCAACTGCCACCCGTACGGTCTTTACGACAACATTAGGGATACCGAAACGTTATTACCTTCCTTAAAGTGACCTGCTGTAACCTGCCTCAATTAAATTCAATTTTTGCAGAAATAGACGCTTGTGAATTGACAGCGAATCAGACCAGAAAAAACCTAGCCCACAAATTCAACTTCGCGATACTGGCAAAGAGTGACTTTAATACGAGGACGAGTCACGTGGTTTTACCACGCCGCAGACACATCTCGGCACTGCTTGCGAAGCAATTTTGATTCACTGTCATTTTGGCGTTCTGACGGATTGTGTCGTATTGTCTTACTGCCCTTCACTGTGCTATGAGTTTAACTTCTTTCCTGACAGACGTCGTGTACAGCCACCGACGAAACGTCTTGTAGTTAGATCGTACCTAGTTGACATATATCTGTTTTTTTTTCAGGTATGCATCACACTAAATGTATTTAGAACAATTGAGAGGATGATAAGACCCATTTTCAAAGAAAAGACGACCAGTAAGTCTGGTCCATACTGAGCCAATACCCTCCTACATCCCGCTGCACGCGGGAATTGGAGGAATACCTTTCCCATTATGTTGCTTCGGTTACGTCTTCGGCTTCCTTAATATTATACCATAAAAATATGTGGTAGCACTATAGCAAGCGCTAATTGCAACATTTCAATTATCTTAGTTACATGAGAATTCAATAAGCAACGACATATATTTGAAATCGATGTGCAGCTGTACACGCAGTCACCGAAACTTTTGTCCCATGAACGCAAAACATTCCAGTGTTTCAACTGTCATGTGCAGCGGGCTTAAAAGTTGAAGTAAATTGGCAAAATCTTGCGCGGAAAGCGGAAGAAAAAGAAGCCGATGGGATATTAGCAGGGGAAGGCGGTGGTGAGTGACGTCATCTGGGGAGACCCGAAGTGATCCTCCGACAGAAGCAAAAAATAAAACAGTTCAATTTACATTAAGATAGCCAGGTCAAATTTAGTCCCAGCATCAGTGAAAGTTGGCTCCCGTTTACCCTTTACCGAGCAACTTTTTTCCGCTTATATAATGCTATCTTTTTGACAGTGAGAAGAAGGCGCTGGTGGAAGATAAACAACAACAACAACAATGTCTATTAAAAACAGAATAAATTAACAAATACGCCTACACGTACAAAGTACACCCCATTATAACCCTTGATACGAGGCCCCGGATGTCACTCGTTTAAGTATCTTGTTGAAGCCACTACAAAGAGAGAGGACGTAGCACGGTTGGCTACCGACAGCACCATAGGTCCTGATGGAACATTAGATGATTTAAAAATTAAATTCAAAACTTTTAAATAGGCATTTAGATAAACACCTAGCCAGCTTCCGTTACAATATGCTGTACGTCCCTTGAGAGCCCTAGGACTGTTATATATGTAAAATCAATTGAACTTTCAATTGAGCATGTACAAAAATTTCCCTGCAGCATATCAGGTGACACTCTAAATGCTTTTCCCCAGAATAGATTTATGCTTTCGCGAGAATAACTTTACCCAGAATTATCGTTTTGTACGCAAAAAATATCCTCTCAAATTTCAAAAGATACCTTCATAACGCATTTCATTGAAACGCTTTAGGCTTCCCTAGAATAGCACATTTAACGTTCCTTGATTTAATATGCAGAAAAATAACCTCTCCACTCTCTAGTATTTAAAGATGCCTTCGAAACGCATTGTCTTGTAAACCTGTAGGTTTCCATGATAGAAAATTGATTTTGAATTTTTAACTCGAATTATATTATAAAATACTAGAGCAGTCTGAGAGCGCATATCTCCGGCAATGAAAGCAACGTTAACAAAAAATCATATTGGTTGTGAAAATATTACCTATTTCCTCATTATCAACCCCAAAATCTGGTCATTTGTGCCTTTTGACGGTAATATAAGGTCTTGTAATTTCCTTGGAGATCTTTTGGATAAGTTCATGAGTTATGTTCTGAAAAACATTAGGCAAACACACAAACGAAAGAAACGATCATCGCCAAAATTTGATCAGCTATGTCTTTTGACATTTTTAACAATTCTTGTGAATTTCATATAGATCCGGTTAAAACTGCTTGATTTATTTTGCTAACAAAAAACATTAGAACTCAAGCAAATTTCATAAAAATTCGTCCATAACTTTTGAGTTATAGCATTAAGAAAAAAAGGGAGTCAAACAAACAAACAAACAGATAAATGGATATTCACAAAAAGTTAATCACCTGTTCCTCGTAAAATACCAAACAAGCCCTATAAATTTCGTGCAGATCCGTTAATAGCTATTTGAGTTATCTTGGTGACAGACAAAAGGCCAGACAGATAGAGAGACTGACAAAAATGCAAACTCGACGAAAACATAATCTCTTCGGCGGAAGTAAAAAATAACAATGATATGGTATGCCAAAAGGTATCTTCTACACTGACACAAATCAATTCGAAATGTACTTTACTTGAATAACTGCATGTTTCTACAAAAAATAGTCTAATATAGTGTGCAGAAAAATCTTCGCTAAAATAGCTTCAGTTTTCCCTTTAAAAAGCAAACTTTCAACTTGGTATACAGAGCAATATCCTTTGCTTCACCAATAGATTTATTATAGACTAGACGAGCCGTGACCCGTTGGGTCGTCATCACGATCGTCTTCGCTTTCGCAAAAAAAGCAGGCGTTATTTAGCTGGGCATAGACCACCCGCTTTTCAGCCGTCCTCTTCTACCCGTCAAGGAGCGACCCGTTCGGTTCACTATCAACAGATTCTTTGCTTCTCTAACGAATATTCAAGACCAAGGTTTTAAGCAAAGTCGAATTAGTAGGGGGATTACCCAATTGCCGAACTACACTATTTCCGAACAAACAGTTATTATTTGATTGGATTATTACTTTCACCTATCAAATATTGATGTTTGTTCGGAAATAGAGTTAGTTGGGCAATTGGGTAATTCCCAAAAATTTTACATATTTCATTTGTATTGCCGGTGGATCCGATGAATTGATCATGCCCGTTCTTGAGGCCCAGCTCAGTTTAACTTCCGTATCACAGATGCAATCGAATTAAAGAGCTAATCCATGGAAAGAATACGGCTGCGCCCCCCTTCATCAATACCTCGAATTTCTTCGCGTCTAAAAGTGAAGAAGCTGTGTCAAACAAGACAAGAATGCAACTGGCCCCCTATATAATACCTCGAATTTCTTCTCGTCTAAAAGTGAAGATCTGTGTTCAAACAAGACACAAGCAAGCAAGACCGGTTCACGGAGTTTTAGTATAATACTGTATAGATAGATAGATCGATAAATAGATAGATATATTCCCATGGAAAACGCGGTATTACTTTGCAAAAAATGTATAGTTTTCACGATACTTGACTTGACTTTGAAGTTGCTATTGTTTTCCTATGAGAGAAAATTACCACACTCGCACAGTGTAATGGAAAACCTCTTTTTAAAGTTTTTTTTAGTTAGGTTTGTTTGGTTAGGTTGGGTTGGGTTAGGTAAGGTTGGGTTAGGTTAGGTTTAGCAGGGTTAAGTTAAGTTGGATAGGGTTAGGTTAAGTTGGGTAGCGTTAGGTTAGGTTGAGTAAGGTTGGGTTAGGTTAGGTCATGTGAGGTTAGGTTGTGTTGGGTTAAGTTTGGTTGTGTTGTGTTATGTTAGGTTAGGTTTGGTTGTGTTGGGTTAGGTTAAGTTGTGCTAAGTTAAGTTGGCTTAAGTTGAGTGAAGTTACGTTGGGTGAGGTTAGGTTGTGCTGTATTAGGTTGGTTTGGGTTAGATTAGGTTAGATTAGGTGGGGCTAGCTTGGGTTAGGTTAGGTTGGGCTAGGTTAGGTAGGTTAGGTTAGGCTAGGTTAGGTAGGTTAGGTTAGGCTAGGTTAGGTAGGTTAGGTTAGGCTAGGTTAGGTAGGTTAGGTTAGGCTAGGTTAGGTAGGTTCCGTTAGGTTCCTATGGGGTCGCAAGAAAGCCTATAATGATGCCGGTTATTATTTCCCTTAGGAAAATAATGGGAACTGCAAACTTCACAGGCAAATATCTCTAAAAGTATGCATTTCCGACTGATATAATAATAAGGTATCACCGCACTTCTCCAATATAGACTACTATCAATATCTACCAGTGATTTAGCTGGGGGGCCATGGTCCTTTTTTGTAAAAATTTACCGAAAGCGCCAGGTTTCGCCCAAAAAAGTTGATGTTTCAATTTTGTACAAAAAAAATATCTACTATCATGTCTGTAGCGAATATGCATTTATTCGAAACACATTTTCTTTGAGAGCCTTAAGTCTCAGAAAAAAAAAATAAGTTTCAAACCTTTAGTTTTGCCTGAAAAAAATACAGCATCTGCTGTCCTGACTGCAACGTCAATATATTTATTCGGAACACATTCCCTCGGAAGCTTCAGGTTGCTACAAAAAAAATATGAATTTCAAACCTCTAATATCTTGCACGAAGAAAAAACATCTGCTATCCTGTCTCTAGATTTGTTATTTCCAAAATATTCCTGGAACTGGGCAGCAAGCAGCTCGTCTGTTAAGACAGCGTCGGATTTTCGCTACAGGCTTTCGGAGATTGCCTCATCAGACCGGAAAATTGTTGTCTTCGACATCTGACTGAGCCGAGAATTCCAAGAAAACAACACCAAAAGCGCACAGATGCCGACGCCAGGTGCATGTTTTGCACGCTTGGCCAGGTAGCCTCAGAAATTGTGTAGGCGTTCGTGTAGGTGAAATTTATAGGTCGTCATAAAAATTTGAAATGTTCCCCAAAAAAATATGAATTGTCTTGGAATGTGTTGAAATGTATCATAGAAGAGTAAATATTTATGAGGTGTCAAGAAACTGTTGAATTACTTCCCAAATTAATGAAAATCTGTAGACTGTAATACAAAATTAGATGATGTATGTGCATTTGTTGACGTCTCTCTAGACAAGTGGTCCCCCAACCTCTTCTTTACCTGGCACCCCTGGAGAACATTTAATGTGTTTTCGCAACCCCTACAAAATAATTAACCAATATGATGATGACCAAATAGTTTTGTACCAATTTTTATGCAACGATTTACACTAATATTGAATGACACTAGCTTTTGCACCCTTTCAAAGGTCATCTCGCGCCCCCTGGTGGTGCAGAGCACCCCTGTTTGGGAACCCCTGCTGTAGACACAAGACAATGTTTCAAAGGCGACAACAAGTTGCAAAAGAAGAGACACAAGAGAACAAAAAAAATAACACTAACTACAATATAAACCTGGAAAAATGCACAGCGGACACGAAAGAAAGACGTTCCGCTGGGCAAAGTAAAGCTAAGGTATGGGGTGACACTTGGGACGTGATCATCATGCAAGATGTTCAAAGATTTCGCTGTCTCGCTAAATTAAACTTAGACACCTCAGAATTGAAGACGCCTGAAGTACCTTTACGTAGTACCTTTACCTTTGATACCTTTGATGATACTTCGGACGAGGTCCAGGCGACGTTACACACTCCGCCCATCTTGTGCAGAGGTGATGCTGCAGTTCTTGACCAGCGGGGTGGCTAACAGCGAGTTATTCCCACAGTTCACGTAGCCGCTTACAGCAGGATTATCTGGCACTTTCAGTAAGCATGCGTCCAGTAAGTGTTTAAATTTCGCAGTCTCTGTACTAATGACATTTCGAGTGTGACGAGGCATTTTGTTGAATAATCTCGCCCCTCAGACTACGAAGATACTAGATTCTTTTCCTTGCCACCCCGAATTTTTTTTTTTCTTTCAGCTCACTGAATTGAATAGAAGCTCAAACAAAAAAAGGAGGGGGATACATTGCTGAAGAATAACAATACTACGGGGATAGAGAAGAAAAATTCGATTTCGTTCAAGTAATCAGTTGTTACCATAATTTCATGACGACGTAGAACGATGCTCAAGTAATAACAATCTAGCATCCTATTTTATCATTTCGCCATCTCTCAGTAAATATGTGCGTTTTCATTCATCATTAAGAATAACACGAAAATAGTAAAACGCTAAATGTTATAACACTTACCGTTGCTCAGATATCTTACACCTCAAAGACTGCAGTTAGCTCAGCAGATACTATGCATGTTGAACATAATGTATGTTGAACACATACATGAATAATTACGAAAGTGAGACCCTACTAATATTACATTTTTGACGTTTTGCGAAAATTACTGCTTCATTTGCAAAAAAAAAATCAATAAAGGGTATATTATATTATTTTGCTTCATGTGTTACAATGTTATATAGGTCATGAAAACAATAATAGAAGGTACATCACTTACTAAAATCAAGTTATGTATATCAAATGAAGTAGGGCATAATGATGGGAAATGAAAAATATAATACATAAATGTTGTTAAAAGAAAAAGAAAAAGTGGAATAGCTGCCGCAAATGTAAAAAATGGCACCAGTAGATTTACAGAATGTCTTTTACCAGCGCAAAAGTGTCCAATATTTAGGTGAAATTAAAGGCAACAACTTATAAAAAAAAACACTGTTTTCTTACGTTGGCTGGCTCCGCTCTTATTTCCTTCACCTCCATTTTTACAAACCCAAAACTACGCTCAGCGAATTTTCATAATGTTGATCGAGTTATGCGTTACATAGATGCAATTTTTTTTAATCAGTTGCGAAAATTGTGTTTGCAAACAAAAAATATTCTTAAATCTAATTTGTATGAATGACAGTGGTACCAAAGTCGCCAAGATTGCCTGTTAATATGAACACTGCTCTAGCAAACATTCCTTCTTTCAAAAAGCGAATGCGACGAATTTTGTGATTCATATTTGTGGCAACTATTGTTCTTCAAAAAAAAACGAATTTCAAGCTTGTTTCTTTTGTCATTCTATCCATTTTCAGCTCTAAAAGACTTAACCTATAGTCGTATAGTTATAGAATTTGCATCCACCAACAAACCCCATCTTCTTAAAATACATTTTCAAATAATAAAAACTCAACAGAGATCATCTACAGACATCAAAAAGACCTTTTCTGAACCACGTTTAAGGCAACACTTTGTCTAACAACATCGGCTATCTAAACTTACTTACCTCTCCAGTTCACTTCACCACCATTTCTACACGACTACAAGGCCCGTCTAAGATATAACAACGCAAATTTTGTCCTAGGCGGCACTGGAAACGTTTCGCCCTAAGGTATGCAAATGGCTGCTCCTGCAATGCATGTATAGCATCACTAAGGTCTGGAAGAAGCCGTCGTTGCCGGCGTAGTGTCGGTTTACAGGTAAATTTAGTAGCCAGTGTCTCTTTGGGCGACGATAAAGGTTATGGTGCCCCCCCTAACCGACAACTTATTTATTCAACTCCCCATGGAGCTCTCACTTGGATTTATAAAGGCCATAAATCGCGAAGGACACTTTCGAGAAGGTCTCGTGTCCCGTGTAAACATGCAGATTGAGTGGTCCAAAGTGAAGGACTTTCCGCGAATATTTCTGCAGGGTTTAGACGGCAGAAAACTAAAGTCAACTGCGCACAAGGGATCACAAAATATAAACCGTGTCATCTTTGTCATAGCTTGGCCCAATTTTTATGCAAGACTGCCTGGCAATTTGTAAAGGAAGCAAAAGAAGTTGGCCCGTTTCGAATTTGCCATAAAAATAAACAAGTTCGAGATAAGACCGTAGCTTAAATTTAAAAGTCCCAACCGTCTTGAGAGTGTAAAGAAATTGAAAGCGTCTGTGATGAAGATAGCCAGCAAACTGGGAATAAATGAAGAAACAGGCGTTTCGAGCCGGTGGAAAATGGCACATGTGTCGATCTAAGAAGGAAGATACAGGGCTCAGGTTAGCATAGGTTTTCTTAAGCACAGCTATTTACATGATAACAAGGTACAGTGAGAGACGACGTGAGGTTTTGCAGGATATATAGAAAAAAATGGGTAGCCCAAAAACGGTGGATTAATGTACAACAAAGAGGAGGAAATCCCGAAAGTAGAACACTGGGTAAGAGCAACAAATTAGCTTGGAGTACAGTCTAAAGTGTACACTTAAAGACAGATGAGATGCTCAAATGTCTTACTCCGGAACGATATCCAATGAAGTACACTGGAGGAGGGGGGCTGGCTCCCCATAGCAATGGCTATACGCAATTATAACTTAGCCCTATATGTGACCCAGACACATTTAGGGGTAATAACTACATAATGCTAGGAATTCTTAAACTAAACACATGGTGTTTCACATTTTAGGAACAACAACGAATACTATATCACGTATTTAGTGCTGAGAACTTCTAAAACAAATTTATGCGAGCTACTAATGCAGTAAGAGCAGCGTTCAGCACAAGTACACAAGAAATTCTGATTTAAATTTCAAAATTTTTGCAATGATTTCGAAAAAAATTGGCCATATGTTCTCATAACAGCAAGGTTCAACAACTTCTAACACAATTATGTAAAACGACACGTATCGCAAAGTTAGTTGACCTACATATATACCATGGTATGGTACCTTGCTAAAAAGGCTCTTTTCCCATACGAACACACTTGAACAAAAAAGCTATAGCAACAATAAAAAAAACTCATATGTTTGCCTAATATATTGTAGTATATTGGATACATTGAAATTGTACTTTGTTTCAACTGATCTCAAACGGTCTCAATTGTTTTCCTGAAGATGATTCACGAAGAATCGAAAGCTTATTTTAAAGTGATAGAATCCTGAGAACAATATGTTGTGGTATATTGAATAGGGTTAGGTTAATATGGGTGTGTTCGACTGGGCACAGATTTTAAGCCTTCGACGCTTGACTTGTCTAAACTATCAGGCACAAGCTCTGGCTTTGTAACCTTGAAACTTGTGAGAAGCCGCCCGATGACACGACGCCGATTGATAACTCCATTTTAAAAAAGCAAGATTGTGTTTCTTGAAGTCTGATGAGTAATCGATTGAGGGTCAATACCTGAAACCTAATTCAACGGGTTGAAGCCACAGCACCTGCCTGAAGTTTCGAACAAGTTAAACCTCGAAGGCTTAATTTCAGCGCCCAATTGAACATGCCCGAAATAGGTACTTAAATTAATCAAATTAGAGCATTGGCAGTGAATCAGTGATTCTAAAATGTTGATGAAATTGAAAACAAGATTGAATAACTTCTGTAAGACGAGAAGAAGCTTGAACAGTGAGCTTAATATAGGAAGAGATATAAAGTTCACAAAAAACTTGCTGAACATTGAACGTAGACGGAATTTTAATCAATGTGAAATTGAGAATTATTTAGTGCGTTAAATAAAACCTATGCCCACGTTGGAAAATTAACATTTTTTATTACTTTCGATTGAAGTGCGTTTATTAAACAAACAATTCATAAAAACAGACACAATAAGAAACACTCGAGCATTTGCTTTCTCTTTCGTAAGTTTAAAAAAATATAATTCATCCACAGATTTGATCGTGTATAAACTAACCATAGAAAGCTATAAAAACTATAAAAGGAAACGATGACTCTAGCTACTCTATGCTACTAACTATTAATGAAACATTTTATAAACGACTGACTGTATGATTATCTACTTCTTCCATCTTTTGTAGTCGACATCAAATGTCTCAAAAGTAATGGCAGAATGTAGACTATCTGTACGCCATTTGTAGTTTCCGAAAAATCCATGAATCCTTGCTTATTTATAACTTATTCCCCCCCCCCCCCACACAAGTTTCACCAGGTGCCAATACATGAGCCTTGGCATGGTTGGGCCAACACCAGGGCAACAGAGCTTGCCGTGGAAGACCACGCAAGCTATGTAATTTTGCCCCATAGTTTTGCAGCTCTCTTTTAAATACGAACTGTGAGACCAACAATGCTCTCAGTACACGGCAGTTACACCGACAATTAGAGTCTCACTTAACAAATAAGCGTGGTGAGGTAGCATGCTATCGCTGCGCCATCTGTGGTTCGCTGTATTAATAGCATGTTACGCCCGTCCTTATATCGCTCTGACACGGAACCCTGAATGTTATGATATCACGGATACGTGTGGCAGCTGAAGAAAAGGAACCGAAATCCACGAAGAATGAAGTGAATATTCAAGTAAAAGCAGCGACGAAAAGCTTGAGAGAATGAAGGGAATACTAAAGCAAAATAAGTGGTTATAGTATACAGGCAATAGAGTGTATATTCAAGTAAGAAAAAGTTGATAAAATCTACAGAGAATAAAGCGATTTATTCAAGTGAGAAAGGTGGAAAAGTCTACGGTGTATGATGCCACTATTTAATTATATTATGTAATCCAGCTTCTATAGTGAATATTGTGGAAAACTCTATAGAGAATGAAATGAATGTTTAAGCATCTAGGAACGATCGACCCACTGTAACTGTCCGATACCTATCGCTAAAATATCATTAATCTAGAACCGATCTGCCAGAAAGACCCTAAGGAGAAGGAATGTGTATTAACGAATTTCTACGCATTTCTAAAAAGGACAATTTATGGGGATCTCAATACACCTGTTTCATGCCAATGGGCCCTCACCCGAAAGAACAGCGTGTTTTACACTATGCATTATTTGGGTTTTGTTTCATTTGACCTTTACTAAATACACTAAGTATGACAGAGCATTCAATGGCATGGATCAGATGTGTTTTATTATATTACTTGATCTTCCCGAAACAAGACAGTGATCATACAAGCAAGGGAGATACATGGAACTTTCAATTAAAGCAAGGATAATCGTCGAGCATGAAGACGACGATGCACTAAAACGAAAGGTTCAATTATCTTAGGAAGTAATTTAATCCTTCTTAGATATCACAATAATTACCGCTTCAAAGAAATAAGGAAGAGACAGAAAGTATGTCGATGTTAACACGGAATCTATGCACGATGGTTTACTAAAACTGGATCAACACGCATTAGCAGACCAAGTCGGGGTTCAAGCAAAGAAATCAACTATTATATGAGTTTGAAAATGAAGTATAAAAGTAGGCACGATAGATAGATGTACCGAAGGCCTAACAAAGGCAAATTATGGAGTCCCTGGAGCGCAAGTTAACCTCAGTAATAATGTATAATAAATAATTTGTAATCAATTATTCGCCTCAACAAAATAGTACCGAAATTGCCTAATAGTACTATAATAATTATTAAAAACTTTACATTCGGGCCTCGACAGAGAAGTACCCGACTGAAGCAATATGCCACACCAGGAAGCACAAAACACTGTCAAGGAAATTCATTCAGAGCGTCATAAACAGCTGACATAAAATCCCGCAGACCAACACGACCGAAAACTAATCCCTGTAATGAATTTCAGTCCAAAACAGACCGAAAAAAAAACACAGTCTGAACTCAGAATTTCAGAGTTTGGCGCCTAACAGTCTCTAATATGATGAGGTGGGTCCCAAGCCGCAACATGAGTATTTCTTTCAAAGACCTTGTGAACAGAGATAGAAACATGCAATGTTTATCAGTGCTGTATACTTTGTGAAATATACAGAGGCCAACCACTAGATTGCACTCTGCGCACAGCCTGCTGACTGAACAAACAAGTCGTCCAACAAACGCAAATGACTGTCAACAACTGAAGCCCAGACCGGTGAGCAATACTCCAACACAGGCAGCAAAACGGTATAAAAGCATTTACAGACTGCATCTTTGTCACCAAATATGGAATTTATTCTATATAGGAATTCAGTCCTACTAAACACACGTGACACGAGTCGCCTAATATGCTTCTCAAACGCAAGCTTCTCATCAAAGATAACGCGGAGAATATCCAGGGAGCTAGACTCATGAAGCACACTGTCATGTATCTTCAGAAGTGTCCGAGACCGACTGATAATTGTAGATTTAGTCCTGAGGGCATTCAGTTTCATATTCCTGATAAAGAATAATGCACTAATTAGTGGCAAGTTCTCATTTCGAGAATAGGCGACAACATTACGCATGCTGGAGGTTAGTATCACTGCTACGAAAATAGAATAGCCAGTATAGTTGATCAGCAAATTCTCCATCGAAGAAAGCGTGTCACTAGTGTACTCAATAAACAGTAGTGGGCCACCTACGTTACACTGAGGGTTACCTGAAGCCACTGCAACGGAAGCACTCAAAAACCGTCAGCATACATACTCTGCGTGCGCACATAAACAAAATCATGAATGACTGTTAGCACCTTACCGCCCACATCAAATAACTCCAACTACTATCGTAGACCCTGTGGATTACCCTGTTAAACGCTTCACCAATGTTCAATGATATGTACAAAACATGGTTCAGAACGACACAGACAACAATGCGTCACAGCTACCCAAACCAGTTCTGAACGCAAACTGACCGGCAGGCAGCATGTGAGCAACTTCAGTAAAATGTTCCAACTTATAAGCTACCAATTTCTTTGACGCTTTGACAAAACAGACGTCAGCGTAATGGGTCGGCAACTGACGATATTCGACGACACTGAACCTCTGGGAGTGGGGGTAATATTTCCAGAATGCCAACAATAGGGAAAAATTCCTAATTGTGTCAGGCGTCAGAAGATTACTCTAAGCTTGGGAGCGAGACCGCCACCAAGATGCTTATAAAATAGAGGAAACATGCCTACTAGGTTCACACCTCCATAAGAATCAAGGTTCTCGAGAAGCACTTTAACAGTACTAGACCTGAATGCCAAACAGACAGAACGGAACTCAGGGTGGCATTTATATGAGACAATAAGAACATATCTCAGCTTTGCTACCCCTCGAAGTGAGCAGAGAAGAGCTCCGCCTTAGCCAGGGGCATCAGCAGTTATGCCACCAGGGGAGGTCAATAAGGGGCTGTAATGAGAGTTCACCACCGAAGGCTGAACCCTTCAGCAGCTTAGTCCAAAACCGATGTAGATAGTCAATATTCAGCGCCGAATCCATACGATAATGCGCCCTCTCATGCATACGGTTAACTTCAGCTCTGCACGCAACATACGTTTACCACAACACGCTGTCATACGAACGCCGCCAAGGGCGAAAAGCTACTTGCTTAGCATCGAAAGTCAAACGGCACTGATCATCAAACCACGGTTTTTCTCGGGACCTCACATGAATATTGTCCTTTTTGAGACAAACCTCTCCAAAACAGTCATGTCATTAAATTCAGAGATAGGATCTCGGCTGCATAGGTTTTTGGCGACCGTAATACTCCCTTACCGCTCCAGCAATATCATACCAATTAGCCCCGCTCTTAACGAACCTCGCTCTCCTGATGCCAGCCGTAGATTAATCATTAACTCATTTGCAATGAAGGATTTCTATGGGTCTCACATCAATAACACAGATTTCGGTGTTCTAAACGATTCTGTATCTCTTCCTCACTAATGTAAATTTGTTTTCTATTCCAAGCCATATTTCTCCAGAACTATGGAAAGAACAGTTGAGATGAAACTCAGATAATGCAAGAACTTCACCAGAGCAATATAAAATTTTAAAAATTCGTACTCTCACGTAGCTGTATCGACTGCAGACGTCATAGGTAAGAAGATACACTGATGGGAATAGCTTTATTAAATACTGTGCTATAGTATTCAATGTCTCACGCACAGTTTAATACTAAGACAGTATAATAGAAACTTCACTGTTAAAAGTAATGCTATTGATATATGCTAACTGGCCTCAAAAAAGCGTACGGCTGCAGTCGATCAAAGACCGTCAAGGACTATAACTCCATTGACGGAAGGTTCTCATGCATCAACCTGTGCCCTCTACCCTCACCGTTTCTGGGAAAGGTAGGTACCCCCACGGCAGCTGTGAAGATACCTATGAAATGCTGAGTCAGCGCAAGCGCCGCGCAGAGAATGTCACGATTTCAGCACCCTGGACTGTTGCTACTGCGGGTATAATATCTTCAGCGCCGTAGTAAATACTGTACAAATAATACTCTCGGTACTCTAGCTACAACTGACACTGTAGCAAAGAAACCTCTGCATTTCAAGACTTTCAACTCAGTAATAATATTCACACTTTCACTAAACTACAGCGATAACTTAAACAGCAGTAAAGAAACTCTACAATTGCAATAAACAGACGTGAAAGACAGCCATGGCAATGCGCTTGCAATAACAATATGAACAAAATAAGTGAACTTCACTGTCTTAGATATTGCACTTTTGAACCAGCAGGGAATTGTAGTCTGCTGAGTACCTACTGAAGTATTTTACGACTTAATATTTAGTCTCATAAATAAACGAGATAGAAGGTTATCGTGAAATCAATGAAGATAACTGCTTCGCTCCAGGAAGAAGTCAGGTTCGCTTTTTATATTTTTTTTTTATTGAGAGAAAACTCTAGCGTCAAGCGGTGGAATTTACGGTATTGGGTGATGTGTATTTTTTCTCGTGGATTAATACAAAGCTTGCGATTGTTTTCATTTCACTATAGTAATAGTGCAGGATGAGAACAGGAAATGTATTAACGTCTTATGAACTGAATTTTGCTTCTTATTGCAATTAAATAATCGGGAGACAATGAGAGAAAATGCAGATGAGAGAGCGACGCCAATACATTGTTTTTCGGAAGAAGACAAGACTGTTCATTGCTATCAAGTTTATAAAAATACTGACGTTAAGGCACAGTTGATATGCATTAAGAAGTGAAATTAGGAGAGCAATATAATTATGATACACTCGTCAGATATTGTGAAAGAAAAATTACAGCCAACGTTATCATGGTGCATTGATAAATATTTTTGAGGCGAATATTACTAAGGCGTTTCAGAACACTCGATAATTTGGCGAAGTGAGAACTGCTGCATTAGATTAGATTAGATTAGATTAGATTAGATTAGATAGGCGGTAGTAGACGAACCAATAGGCCCATTCCCATAGAGATACCGGAACATACGCGCCGGCACTCTATGAGCTATTGCCATTAGCATTAGCAATACCATGAGGGTTATCTCCTTCACTGATTTTGATTCATTGAAAATCACTAGATTTGTGGTGTGTCTGTGAATTCCACAGGTTTTATGTGACAAAAATTACATGCAATGTTCTCAATGCAGAATACTTAGATTTTTTTTGTCTTTGTAGCACAACCATAAATTGCGACAAAACATGTTAGTGATATAAGATAACTGACAATTTTTTTTTAATTAAGGAAACCAATCACCGCTTAATATCTAACTTTATTGATTTTCACAGGCCAGTGTGTCTTCCATCTCACAAAGACCGCGTTTCTAGAAAAATTCGAAATTTAGAATACGTAGAAAAAAATACACAGACGGAGAACCATCTCTCATGTGAAAGCTATGTCAGGAAAGAAAAGCAAGAAGAGAAATAATGAATTCAGTAGGCGCACGAATTTGGAAGGAAATAATGCAGATAACAAAAATTTTATGAAGACCTGACATACTACGTCCCCCACGGTACGTGACTCCCCATACAGTACGATAGGTAAACCTACCGCTCCAAACCATATAGTCTATGGACTACCCTAATCCACAGGATGGGCTAGTTTAAACAATCACTATGCTTGTGATTTACGCTGGATACTCTATGCTGACAACGCTGCGGAACGGCAACTGTTCTTGTCAAACAAAAAGAGGCGTCTTTTGGCAGGTTCCTACGACGATCTTTTGATTTCCATGCGTCATTCAGCACCAGAATGTTTCGTTCTGGCTTTCCAAGAGCAGCTGTGTGGCTACAGGAAGATTTTCTATTATATTAATCATCAAGTCTTTTGATTAAACAAGTGTAACTAATATAGTCTTCGATACAGCTGCTTCAAACTTGGGGTTAATTTGAGTCCAGAGAATTCGACTTTTCTGCAGCTTAAGCGAATGCAAGAATGCAATTGCATGTTTCACTTAGAATATGATTAATTTTACATCCGAACAAGCGCCCAATTCCTCCAATCAATCGAATATTCCGCAGTCCACGGGATGGGTTGCAGCTCCAACACTGTATGACTTTTATTTTTTATTAATAATATTGTTATTATCGTTAAACACGTAAGTGGAACACTTCAGTGTCGTAATCATGTTCCGCTGAAGACGGCAACAGCTGCAGTGAGCAGTAACTTCAGCCTTTACAGGGCTGCTAACGAACGCTCACGCGTAAGGATACAATTATGGTTGAACTTCATTAATCAAAGGTCACTTTCATCGTGGAGGTTTAATAGTCTTTCCCTGTAAAGGGTTAATACCGGTAGTCTTCAACTAATTGGTCACTTTTGCGTAAAGAGTCAATATTTATTCAATGTTTCCTCTCCGTGATAACGATGACCCAATAAGAGGGAACAAAAAAGGGATGTACATTCAGCGAATTGGAAACCCATGCATAGAGTATCAAAGCATATGAAAAAAAAAAACACTCTAGAATATTAGGAAGAAAGTCAACGGCAGCTACAGTACGTGATATTGGAGAAATTACTTAGACTACCTTGTTTCAAAAAGGCTAGCCACGACATTTTCGTCTCAAACAGTCTTCGCTGAATTTTAGAACAACATTGTTGTTAAGCTTGCAAAATGCACCGTATTTTTGGGCCAATGATAAATGCTAAGGTGTCACGTTGGTGCACATTAGCAGCTAACAATATCTTAATCGCAAGCAACTGGCATCTACAAGAAAGTTGATCAAATTTCCAAGGAACATTCGGGTCAGTACACGGGGAGGCGATATTTCACCTTGTACCAGTTTCGGCGCGAGACTGTCTACATTGCACCTATTGCAGTGACGCTCATCCATTCTGCGTCCAAGGTAATTAGCATTTCTGATGAAAAACAAATGGGAGCTGTTCAGCAAAATAAAATATCATGATGGATAATAAGCAGTTACTCACAATAAAGAACACTGCAGGATGTTGGTGGCCGAGACACCGATGATAATTAGTCCAGTGCAATGACACCATCAAAGCCCACGCTTTCCCAGATATTTAATCACGGCGCTCTAACCTAAGAATTTCTGTCAATATTTTTGGCCTGTTGGAGACACGTGCATCTGAGAGAACAAGTTCTTTGGCTTCACTAACTTACGTAAGTTCGTTGATTTTGTCAATCTTATTAGACGCTTGGCATTGGTTAATATAGACTTATACTGTACGTAATATCTACCGATAGAAACACCTACACAAGCAGTCTCTTCACAACGTCAGGTGTATCTATGTCCCCTTCAAAAATACACATTGAAGCAAGAGTTTGGTTAGACTTACCTTCTTGAAGTGGTTCATACAAAGCCTTTTCTGTTTGTACTGCAATGAGTAGCACAATATTAGTGTTACCAGCTGATTCAGTCAAACGTTTTCAATATCAATGAGCAAAATTACGACATGCAAACAGTAGTATTTTGAAGCGAATTTAATATATATTTTCATAAAATTGATGGACGTTTATCCAGGCCCAATTTCTTTCTGATCATTTTTGAAACCTTTTCAGTATATGAGCAGTTAACCATTGCTTTACGCGTCCGGAGCCGTATCATGAATGCGCTACATACCTCACATGACTAACTAACTCACTAATTAAAACGCATGCCAAAAGCAACACTTTATTACGACTCTGTTTGCTATTTTTATTTATCCATTTCCTTTAGTCTTTTCTTCTTCGACGATAATGTCTTCACCAGAGACGACTTTGCCCGCGCAAACTAGGCTTCAGAATTGAGCTTCAGATCGTTGTTTGAAGTATATCAGAATCTGCGGCTAGGATACAACTGTGATTAAATTTCTGGCACCTACTGAAGTTCATATTTTTTCTTTTTGCCATACTGTTTCAAAGTCAGAAGGAAAGTTATTTTCTTTCATTACTCTCAAATAAGAACTAGACTCCCTCATTTCCTCTTTGGATAGTTGTACAAAAGATCCAGTTAACAAGCGTCATGGATCGTTCACAGTAGAATCAGTAGCACAAGAAAACAGAAGAAGGCCAAAGCGCATTCGCTACCGTTTCTTTCGACCACCGAGCACCCAAGGTAATATCTCATATTAGTTATTACTACTATATTCCTAAATTTTCAGCTATAGTCGCGTTTATGATCGATCGCATCGTACATTTCCAGTCATTATTATTCATCGTAATTCACTGAAGCCAGTAGAAGCGGCGAGTAAAGGAAAGCTAGCAGAATATGCCCGCCTGGAAGCCCAGTGAGGTGTTATGGACGGCTTCCCTCGCATCTTATCATTTGTCGATAAAGGGCAAGGCATAAGCCACGAAAATTAGGCGGTGCGCATTGCAGCCTTGCGTTTCCCTTTTAGAAATTAGAGGGGAACTGCGAATGTTGGCCATGGTAAAATAGAGGTGTTGTAGAGACGAAATAGAGGTGTGGTAGAGACGAAATAGAGGTGTTGTAGAGACGAAATAGAGGTGTTGTAGAGACGAAATAGAGGTGTTGTAGAGAAGAAATAGAGGTGTGGTAGAGACGAAATAGAGGTGTTGTAGAGACGAAATAGAGGTGTTGTAGAGACGAAATAGAGGTGTTGTAGAGACGAAATAGAGGTGTTGTAGAGACGAAATAGAGGT
>LQNS02278161.1:1057455-1073523 GCA_001587735.2 Parhyale hawaiensis
CAATGCATTGGAGGTCATTAAGAACACTTTATGCGCTAAGTTTGACTTGCAATAGCCTGGGAGGCGTTACCATACGGTGGCCAAGGGGCCGATATTAAGAAAACTTGCGATGTTACAGCAATCTTACACGTCGTCTTCCAGGAAATTTTCAGTAGACGGACATTAAGATAATCGGCATCCCGTTGTCGCACAGAATGTATTTTTTTTTCGTATGAATTTTGGCGGATGGACGGTTAATGATAATGGACATTTCCATGATCGCCTAAGACGCATTTTGTAAGTTTTGAATTCTCTGTGGACGGACATCAAGAAATTCAGCGTTCTAATGTTAGCACGTAAACATTTTTTTAAACCTGTATTTATACTCATTGCAACTAGATTACGGTCATAATAACGGCAGTTTCGACTAAAAAGTAACTATGTAAGTAAAAACGTTATCATTTGGAAATAAAATCTATTTTTTGACAAGACAAGCATGAATACAGAACGAATGATAACATATGCATTTTGCTATCATTTCTGATTGCCGTGCTCACCAGAATACGCGAATGAAAGAATCACTCGCAACAAAAGCAATTTCCGCACGAATCAGAAGTTTTGCAGCGAGTGGTCTTATAACGAGAAGTCTATATTGCTGCAATTTTTTTATCTTGTTCGGCATCCCCGTATCTTGAAAATGCGCAGCTGGATTGTTGTTTTTTTATGGTGGAAGTAGAGATGAGGGATCATGGAGCTTCAATAGAGGAAGAGGGAGCCCTGTGCCCCATTCACAGATTCGCCAGAGAGTCAACCAGATCTTTTGTGCCTAGGAGACGCGTTCATGAATCTCATCGGTGGAAATGACTGGGGAGCAGCGAGCTGAACGGGGAAGCAGCAGACAAACCGATGTACTGACATGCGATTGGTGCATACGCGACTGGCTGCAGCCATAGGCGAATCTTGAGCTTCACAGACGATGCTCCTGGCTCCCTCTTCTCTATTGGAGCTGTTTGTACGGGTTGCACAATGCCAGACGCATATTAAAATCGCACACTTAACTAATCAAACGGACGGTCAGCTTCAAGGTTCATGCCGCTGTATCTACGCTGCCGACTTTCACTGTATGTCGGGTGCCGTACAAGCTGAACGTCCGATCATCAAGTTGTGTGTGCAACTGCCTAATGTGGTCCGGCATAAGATACACGTAAAATTTCAGCTAGTGGGACAGTTTCACCTGTGTAGGTATGCTAATCTCATATTAGCTTTAACTGCGCAAAAATCAATTCATGACGGATCGCGTTTTGCACCTCTGAAAATAATTTTAGCAGTTAATCCAAAATTGTTTATCTCTGAGACCGCCTCCGGAGCGTTGAATGGGAGGCCGTCTCAAGCACTATCGGTTTGGAAGTAACTCCTGAAACTCCATTCAAAGTTGCGAAAGCAATGTTCAACACTGATTGATATTCCGGACATGTTGAAGCTAATGAGATCAGCTATCTCGGTAGAATTGCGGCAGTCAATGACGTTTATGAAGCCCGTTGCACACGAACGACAAAAGTGCCATTGTTTCAAACTGCCCATTTGATTTCGTAACCTTGACAGTCTTTCACATTGTTGCATCATAAATAAGCTATTTTCTATGGTAGAGTAATTGAGATTGATAAGGTTTTGCGTTTCATTTAAATTTTCCCCGCGGGTGTTGTTTCCTATCGGCGTCAGTTTAAACTTGTTTTGTTGCTCCCCACCTTCGAATCTATTACTGTAATAATAACAGAGCTCCTAATAAACATTCTGATGTTATTGTTATTATGAATTCCAAAGGGGTTTCACTTCGCATTAACGTATATCTTAGCATCAAGTTGCTGACACGATCAGAGCCACAGAATCGGACTGGCACTTGGGCATCTGTGCAGCTTCTATCGTCCGCGCGCACCCGTCTTGATAAACACAGAATATGCCGAGGCCAAACATGATAACCGCGCGTTCAACTTATCAACGGATGTTCAGCTGGCACGTCGTTCATCTTCAGAAGTGGCCTTGGGTGCCTTGGCTAACAACTTTCAATGTGTTATCGGGACCATGGGCGTCATCTGCTCATAAAATGAACGAGCGATGGTACAGCGCTGGCACAGAGACTAATTCATCCTGAAGGTCGAACAGAAGCAAAAACAACGCATAAGCTAGGTAGGCCTGCACCGGGGTTGCTGCTCCCCATACAAGAAGATACGGAAATCTTGCTAACCTAACACAACGGCTCATGTCACATCTAAGGCACCATCTACAGGAGCGGCGCAATCCATGTAAGCTAATTAACCTAACAGGCTTGACTTGTCTGGAACTTCATGTACGTGCGTTAGTTTCGCCCGGTTCTGCGTTAGTTTCGCCCGGTTCTGCGTTAGTTTCGCCCGATTCTGCGTTAGTTTAGCCCGGTTCTGCTTTAGTTTCGCCCGGTTCTGCGTTACTTTCGCCCGGTTCTGCGTTAGTTTCGCCCGGTTCAATCGAGTTTCAGAGATAAACCCGTAAGTCGATTACCCTTAAAACTACCAAAACTCAACCCTACTCAGAAAACTGTCTCAAGCAACACGATCCGCTGGAGCGAAGCCAAGGTGTTTTTCAGACGTCCAGATAAGTCAAACCTACTGTGTTTTACTAACTCGCTCTCGCCTGGCCGATCGGCGGCAGCTCTCGTGTCCCATAAGAATTAAAAAAAAAAATACAATTGCACAACTGACGTCCCAGAACTACACCACTCTGCTTATGCGGCGGGTTCATTGGCCTTGTTACGACATCGTTCATTTCAATTTTTTTTCCATTACAACAAGAAAAAAAGAGTTTAATGAGCATATGAGGAATTTTATGGGTAACTACCGTGTACTGAGTAGGAAAGAGAGTAAAAATGTTGATGCGAGGAAGGGGAGCGCAAATGCATGAGCTTTGTAAAAAGAAGGAAAAAACAAGGAGTTTTACCTCCATTTGTTGTTACTATGTTCAAAATTAATTCACTGCGTATTCTTTTTCTATATAAAGTCGTTTCTTTCTTCGCCGTATCCTATCATGTTATGCGCACTTCCACCTTTTATACATTCGATTCATAATGGACATGCTATTGAGGATAACAATGATTATTGAGGGGCAACATTAAAAAACTGAATCAGTAGTTTGCTTAACATTTTCAACGGTTTCTTTGTCTAACTAGGTCACGTCGTTTTAAAAAAGTTGGACAGTGAATTAAGCTACAAAGATATAAGAGAGAAGTAAACAATTTTCAAAAAACGTGTGTGTATGTACCTACTGCATATAGCTATAAGATGGCACATAAGTTAAATTATGTAGATGATAAGTATTTGGCACAACAGAATAGGAAATAACAGAATAGTCGGGATTAAAAAATAAACACACAAGTAGAAAAGGAAAATGATAAAATACTGACGACGGTAAAGCTTTAATAATCATACAATGCTTACGATTGTACAGTAAATGGTAAACAAATAACCTATTTTTAAGAGAAGAAGGTTTAATAGTGAAGAATTCAAGTATCACGAGCGGAGACCCTGCATCAAAGCCTCAAAAATTAACCCTTCGTAGACCAACATTGACGAGGTTTCAAACAATGCTAATCCTACGAAGAACTGCAAGTTTATTTGGTCGCTGTAAGCTTACTATGAAGGTGAGAAAAATACCATGATACGCATAATATCGAACAGCGGCTGTTGCGCAATTTATGAAAAATTATAGACTAGTTTTAATTATGATCTCTGAAAATGTTTCAATCGAATTAAGTGTGGTAGAAAACATACCTGCTGTTTTTACTATAACGGCGGATATTAAGGTTTAAAATTGGTAACGCCATCCTATGTACGTTCACGCTTAGGTTTTGAACGGAAGTTGAACCTGCATGTCATTCACCTTGAGCACATTCTATGGGTATCTCTGATGCTAACTTTCACTGGGAATCGGGACTATATGCATCTGAAAGCTGTAAGTCACTCTTTATTCGAACGTGCATTGCATTTGTAGCCTCGGTATAACTTACGTTATAAACTATGAAAAAACGTCGGCTTAAAAAGGCTATAAATAGTGAAATTCAGAGCTGCATCATTACGCCCATCAAATCATCACCATCTGCATCATATTGCAGAGCTGGATCATTCCATCCATGAAGTCATGGTCATTATCTCCATCAAATTATACCGCTGGATCAAGATACTCATCTTATTCATTATCATAGTATCCATCGAAATCCAGAGCTGAACTATTGCATCCATCAACTCACCATTATTATTACCTCAAATTCATGAGATGGATCATTGCATCCATCAAATAATTAATCACAATTAAGATCATCATCAAATTCCAGAGCTAGATTACCTTCATCAAAGTCCGCTTGCTCTCTGCGATCAAATAGGAACAAAATAGAAATGCAATGCATAGCTAACAAAAAGAGCTCTCCCGGCAACACAATCGTCCCGGACTCCTGAGGCCGAAAGAATTATTGTGTTTTGGATATACTTTGAACGGTCGAAGGTTTGTAGAATGGGCAGAAACATGGGGGCACAATAGGGTATCCGCATCATGTCAAACCAAAAATTTTGAAAGCGAAAGCTTGTTAGCGGAACTACAAAAGCTCGTAAATTAGAATAAAATGGTGATTCGTAAAAATTTGCGCTATACTGAGAAAGTAAAAATGTGTCGTCAAACGAGCCACTTTTTGCGAAATGGGGAAAAATGGAGGCTGGAAAATTGTCTGCCAAAGTGAACATCCAATTTTAGAAACTAAAAAGGACGGCATGGAGAATTAACGATGCTTGCAAAACAGATGAAAATACATATGGAGAGAAACGAAGAAATTGGCTGGTAAAACGTAATTGCGTGAACAATATACGAAATATATATTGTAACAAAAAATCATTATCGGAGTAAATGTTTGATGCCTAGGTATTAAATAGATGAAAGTATGGAGGGTAATGGAGAAGGTCATGGATAAAGTTTTAGAACTTGATTCTGGACGGCAACGGAAACTTCGGAGTTAACGAATTAGTGGTGCAGAGGTTCGCAAAATAAAGAATTAAACCGGTAATGTAAAATTTGCTCTTCGTGTAAAATGTTGAAGCTTTGTGATGAACGCTGAAAACTTCTGCTTGCGCTCCGCATGTATTTTGTATCGACGAGAGCGCAAATTTTGGTAAAAAGTTAAAACTTGAACCTTTTACGACACGTTATTGGAATCCTGTGCAAAGCTTTGGAAAGAATTTCGCCACTTGATGTAATACAACAGTTAATTAATTAGTGTTGTAGGATTATGCCAGTCATGATAAGTTGTACGGCTTACTAAAATAAATGCATTATATGGCGTATGTACTTACGTATCCGGAGTAATAATTTATGTATAGAGCAACATTCACTTACAGCATACAAAAGAGCTTTCATATGTAGGAAACAGGTTCATACGCGTTTTTTTCCGGGTGTGGCATACTGCCTGATGCATTGGCTAGGGAGCTATCGTCACACCCTCAGCGTGTGTGTAGATAATTTTTTTTTACCCCAGTAAAGACTTCACTGACACTGAAAAGATATATACACATATTTGTTGCTATTATGTAGTAATGATGCAAGAGCACGACCTTGCATGTGAACCTAGTCGATGTGGCAAGCTATATATGTGTATAAAATGGGATTGTTTTTACGTAGACTGCGTGTGATTCGTTTCCCATTTAATACCTCGTGTTGCTGTTGGCCAAGTGTATATGCCACATTCGTTTTATCTACACTCTTGGTCATAAGCTAAAAAACTGAAAAAATGCCATTTTACATACATACTCTTTAAGATTTTTCTATTTAAAGATTACTCATTCGTACGCCTAAGAACAATGCAATCATTTCCTGAAAAATCAGTTTAATACAATATCACATTTTAAGTGAGTGGGACTTAATACGAGTAAGTCAAAAAGTAAAAAAAATCAATTTGCAAAAATAGCAGAGTTTCCGAAATAACGAATTAGCAAAAAATCATGCCTGCATTATTGTTGAATGCCTTAAAAGTTCTTTGCGGCATTCTTGAAAGAGAGAAAGGTTTCTCCAAGGGATGAAGATTGCATCACCGAAATCAATTACTTTTTCACATTGCTGCCCATTAATTTCTGTAGACCTTAGACCTTCCTTACCATCCATCCCCAAATGTCCTCTATTGGATTCATACCTAGAGAACGGTCTGGATGACGGAAAGAGACCAGTAATGAGAGGACTCTCTTCCGGAACTAGTCCGCCCGTTACTCTTAAAAACGTAATAGGATTCCCTTCTTGGTATATAGTGGTGTGTCTGCTCCAGGAAGACGTTGTATGGTTGTATTGTTGACGCTGTCAAGTTCCACCAGAAGTGCCACTCTTTCTCTGAAAGAAAAGGCACTCCACACCATGATGTAACGTCCGCTGCTATGTGTACTTGAAAGCAAACGTTTCAGGAGCAACTGTTTCTCGCGCCAAAAACAATGGAAGCCATCAGAACAGTCTATATGGTTAATTTTTTCTCATCAGAAAACTGAATTCTCGTCCACTTTTCTCCGTCCCTGGTTGATGCTTCATGGCCAACACTAGACGGTCTACTCTTCGATGTGGAAGCAGAGAAGCCCTTGTAGATGCTTTTCGTTTCTCAACTTGCTTCTCCGTTGATGTCGCCTTATGGTCATTTGACTGCAATCGTCACCAATCTCAAAGATCGTTCCCTATCTTGGCAGACAACCCGACAGAGTACAGAATCTTCAAGTCGAAGCTTATAAAATTATTTGGTCACCCACAAGACTTCACTGTTCCACTGCCAAGGTCTTGCCAGAAGAGACAAACCACCGTATACAGTACTACGTTTAACCTCACCAGCGGTTGCATGAGGTGATAAACCTTCTTTATGCTTTGACCACAGTGGTACCTTTACACCGTAAGTACTTCAACTTTTTACTGAGTTAAATTTATGAATTTCCCTACATTTAGAATCTTGGGTGATTTGGTTTTAACATTTGATCAGCTGGTAGGCACCTAAGTAACTTAGAATGAGATATTCTAATTAAACTGATATGACAATAGTTATCTGCCCTCTTTATTCATTAGCTTCACGAATGAATGAGCTTTAGCTAGCAAAGTTTCAAAGTCTACCTACGCTCAACGACATTATTTCCGTTCTTCAACTCGTCCTACACTATAGCCAAGAGTGTATTTTGCTTTTTTCCACCAATGCAAGTTTAATTTTGATCTTCTGTAACTTACAAGACACCGTTTGTTGCGTTAGACTAGGACCTTGATACTTCTACGAGTTTTCAGTTTTTTTTTTTTTTTGCTTGATTAGATGCAGATATATTTATAAGCATTGCCAGCGAGCAATACTGAGTTAGACTTATAACGTGCGTACTAATTTAGAATACTGTAGTTTGACTATGTGGACACTGTGCATTGAAAAGCAATAGCTATAACCCTGTGTTGAATAAACTTTTTTAATATTGTTAACATCCAATCATTGATACACTTTACATAAATTCAGCAGAGATTTTCTTCAAATATCCAAGCTGGGTTTACGGTCTCGGTTTCATGCGCTAAAAATTACCGTTCGTGCTCCTTCATTTCGATTACTTGGCGATTAGAAAATGGAAAATTGGAAAATATTGTACTTCTGCGCTTTGCGAGCCAAGGAAAAACTTTCGCGTGACTGCCACTATAAATTAGACCAAATAATAGGGGGTTGCCTGCAAAATCTTGTATTGGGACGATGAAGAAACCATGTAATTTTTGCACCAAAAATGATGTTCATATTGTCATGATTACTACAATTTTTGTAGCTTCAAATTAATGTGCTAAATTAAGTCTCCTTATAAACGCTACGAAGCTGTTCCGATGAAAAGAAAGCGAAGAGACATGTAACTGGTATAAAAAAATGACAAATAACTGTCAGCAACTAGGCAACACAGGAAAAAAAAACGAAATACAGACGGCCGGTAAAATACGGCAAAGAAGGAGAAGCACAGTATAGTAGGCACGAAAGCTATAATTCCTAAAAATTAAATACGGCTAAAACAACAAATAGAGTCCTCTGGTGGCGCGACCGACTACGACGTTGGTACAATAGAGCTAGGTACTCAAACGAAGATTCCCTAGCAAACAAAACTCATGAAAGGGAGACCTGTAAACTAGGATAATCCAGGCAGTATACAACACCAGCACCCGATGTCATACTAAATCATCAGCAAAATGTGCGCTAAAATTTAATGGGTCGTGAAATCAATTGTATATCTTATGATACCTTAAGGTGTTAGCTAAAGAAAAAACTCCCCCGGAACAGAGACAATAGGTCGTCTATGTTTTAGGATTTTCACTGTGTTGGCCCCCTTTAAGCATTTCATAAATTCATAAAATACGGATAGCGTAAGAGCAAAGTTGGGGGACGAATATTAACTCCGCCATATTGACTAAAGCCCAACATATTGCTGCTAGACTGTTGCAATTTGTGACATTCCCAAGCTTAACTGAACATTACTTAAATGTTAAATAACTCTTGATCATTATGTTGTCACCATCGGTATAGGAAAATGACAAATCTCAACCTTGAGCGTATCTTATTTACAGAACTCTGTAGTCTCCATATGCTAGGCTTTACGAAATGCCTCGGCATCCATGCCCAAGGTCGTTTTTTTCCACTTGCATTACTAAAAAAAAAAATTGGATAGTACACGAACGATACTGAAATAAGAAACGGCAACATATCACAGGTTGGGTGCCGTGTCTGTGCATTATACATCGACACTCAGAAGTTATTACCTCCAAAATAGGTTTCTGCCGAGCAACGGTGAGTAAATATTCTACTAAGTAGATGTCCGGTATTTCTGAGTAAATACGTACATCGCCGCCGCATTGGTCAAGCATCTGGTAATGGATTGTGCTGAAAGTGATATCGCGGGAATAAAATATTAATCCTGACCTAGGTGTAGTTTAAAAATTAATCATAGCAAACTGGTGCACCGGGTGAGAAGTTTATTTCACATCTGTAATTTAAGTCGTAATTCAAGTCACTCGTATGTCAAATTTCCTTTTATATAATTTAAAGTTGTACCAACCGGCAGCGGCGTATTCGTACCGCGGGTTTTAACTCACAACCCACAGCATAAGAATCGGTACGGCGACGGCTCGAAACATGGAAAACCCGTAAGGCGGAGCACTCGTTGTTTATGCACCAGACTGTGTATAGTGAAATTTATGTATCATAAACCGATGGAAAAATCAAACTTTTCCGTTGTCATATTCCATAAATAGAACTTCGCAACTCTGAAATGTTAGAGCACGATTTTGATATATTGTTGTGTAACGAGCAAAAAAAAAAACATGTCGAACTGGCTCCGATCTGAAAAAAAAATATTAGTATTTTTACAAGATATTTTAGGCATCAAGTGTTTAACAGAATTTCATATTTGGTTAGTTAATTAATTGAAAATATCCTTCTTTTGAGAACATTTTATCACCTTCGAGAGAAGCGATGATGTTTCCGTTGACAGTTGTATGTCTCTTTGTTTGTCTGTAAACCCAAAAAGAGGCAGGAGTCGAGCCATCATCATAATCTCTTTCAGGCAGTCAGGTGGGTTGACTGAAGTGTGAAATATGCCCAAAAAATTAGAGTTAGCTGGCCCTCAAAAATGACGGCGTTGAATTTGTAACACCTGGCTCAGCACTTTAAGTTGCCCCCTCCATGTGATGGTTTTACGCCACGAGGCGTTCTAGTTTAAAAATAGTTAGCGAACCAAATCGATAATGATCGCCAGACTCACGACAATATGCGGTGTCGGGTTTAAAATTTTGGTGAGTTAATTAAATGAACTCAAAATTGCCTATAGGTCGTATAGTTTTCAATATAAAAACTTACCAAAATCGATAACGAACTCCATACTGACGATAACATGCAGTATCTCGAGTGAAGTAAGTCTACAATTTCAGCAACATAAACCACAAGATAAATCGGGTCATTAGGTAAAAGGCATCTACTGTACCGAAACAGTGTGAAAATGGCAGAATCACTATGGTGTGAATCATACATATTAGGGTCATGAATACGTTAAGAACCAATACAGTACCCAAAGGTGCGGCTACTGGACATACTGAAAACACAGTCTCCTCAGCTATACATGTGGAGACTGACCCTCTGCTGAGAGAAAAAAGAATCTTAGCACTTCAGCAATGCGTTATTGATTGATCATAAATTACATTTGCTAAGAAATAACCTGACGGCATTGGTGAAAGTAATGCATGGCTATGCCAACCACAATCTCTCTTGATTTATGCGCACACCGTAAGCAGTCATACCTATGTACATTGCAAGGACTAGGGTAAGTCGCTGAAACGAGTGTTGGAAATACTGAAAGTATTCACTCGTGTAGAGAAATCTTAGGATAGTGTAGCCAAAGTTTCAAACACTTTTGTTCTTGGGTAGAAAAAGTAAATAAATAACAGATAGCTCTTCTTACTGAAGGTTGTATTCGCTGATGTGTTGAATAACTCAACGAGAAGTACGTTGATTTCCGGAGCTAAGAAATGCATAGTATCTGTAGTAGTAACAGAGAAAGAAAGAATAGTTACTATACCACCTTGGAGTCAATCTACTTTTCACGCTCCATGTCACAACTCATCAGTGCTTTTTATCCCTGTTTTTGTACCCTAAGGTCTCAAATTCGCTGCAAACTCAAGTGGGTTCTGCGGGTCTCAAGATGGCCATTGCACTACTAGTGTATACTAGTGGGAGAAGGAGGTACAAAGCAAAAGGTATATACTGTACAGTATGCGCACTATATCGAGTGTGAAGAACTGTCTTCTTTGGTCCCCTCAGTCAAATGGGTTTGGTTGAAACATTCGATTGATTCAGGAAAGTCATTTTGTTGCTTTAATCGAAAATTCATTAGAAATTTAAAAGCAAAGACGATTGTTAAAAATGATATCATTTTAAAAACGTTTTGGAGACTTGCTCCATCATCAGTTCTGAAAAATACAGTCAGATGTAGAATTAAGAATTTTAGAATCCCTTTACATCCACAAACTCAAACCCGACCTCAATAGCAACAACAGTTCTTATGCCTTGAAACTACTCAATAGATAATATTCTTCTTTTAGCCAACTTTATCAACCCTGTCTTGTATAGTTTGAATGACGCAAAAGTTTTTACTTCTGACTGTATTTTTCAGAACTGATGATGAAGCAGGTCTCCGAAACGTTTTTAAAATGATATCATTTTTAACAATCGTCTTTGCTTTTAAATTTCAATTCGATTGATTACTTTGGAGACTTCCGTAGCTGTGTGAAGTCACACTTTAGGTACATTTGCGTTTTGGCGTAGAAAAAAGGAGCAGCGGCGATGATGAATTTGAAAATTGGTATAATACGTCCACATGGAATATGGGTGTCGATATAGCCACAACGTGAAATAATAGAAAATAAATCCATGTACAGAACATCACCGCGTAAAAGAACAGAGAGCAACAAGTAAAAAAAGAAGTGAGCGAATATAGAAAGATGAGAGACTGTAGAAGAAAACAAAAGCAGAAGACCAAGTAAACAGGGGGAAAATGAAATAGTTATAGACAGGAACATATTTCATGATTTTTCTCAACAAAAACCAAGACTTAGATTTTCAATGAATTCGGAAGTCTTCGACACGGAAAAAAACAAAATTTATTTACAAAGGTCACAAATAAAAAGCTCAGTTCACATCAGGAAAATCAGGAAAAGAGCGAAGCGGTGCCTTATAAAATATTCAGTTCTGCGTTTAATATTACACGATTTAACACGGACCCGTTAAAACAAATGGCACGTATTAATATTTGCAACGTCAGTCAGAGAATTGAGAGATTATTCGGATAGACCAGCATCTGCTGGTATTATTATTATATTTTCTTTCTTTGTTTGTTTTTGTAACATAATATTTGATGATACCATGATTTATTGTATTAGAATTTGATACAACATTAAATTTTCGGCTTGATACATTGGTCATCTTTAGGCATTACAAGTCCCAAATGCCACAAATAAGATTATAGGTAATATTCGAGCTCAGTCCACTGTCATATGAATGTGCCCCCAGCTGAAACCCTGAGGAATAATTTTACTACAGTTTTCAGCAAGCAAATATCACCGAGTTAAAATTAGCCGAGGTAATTAGCATTAATCTGGAGAATCCTTTTCTCAATGTTAATACCGCCCAGGGCTGCAATTTCCTCAAATATACCAGCCTACAGGCAAAGTTGTTTCAACGGCAGGGGCACGTGCGAGCAAAACAGCCGTTATAGAACTGAAGCCGTTATACTGCAGATAACGGCATCAGTCTCATAACGGCTGCTTTGAACACACGCGTCCCTGACTTTACAGTACTTGTACTCTGGAACCTCATCACAGCAATCCCTAATATAATTATAAGGGTGACGCTAGCGGGCAACCGTCAATGTTGGCGAGACTGTGGTGGTGTTAGGACGTGTGAATCTTAGGAAGAAGAATCAATAACAATTCCGCTATGAATCTGTTTATGTAATTTTTGTTCATATTAAGCAGTATTATGATAAATTTGAATTTTATTTTCGTTGTGACCGATATAGTTCTAATTTTCTTCATGTTTTTGCAGATGATATTTAGAACTTTTAAGGGCTACAATGGTCGACGTATGAGGCCGAAACGTTGAATCAAATAATTTTTATACGGTAATACATGGTATCGTCAAGTATTATTCCAGTATAGTTTTGAACCAATGGACTTGTAGATTTCTATTAATTATTAGGAAACTGGAATAAGTGCTCAAGTTAACTTGTAAAGTGAACGTTGATATTCAATTTCTGCTTACATTTATAATTACTCCCAGGTATACCAGTGCATTAGGGCTTGCATTTGTTGTTACTCTTGTTATTTTCAATGTGGTTATTTTTACTATTATCATTACCAGCTATGCTACATCAGGAACACTTTCATTCATTATATTTAGTCTCAGTTATTCCACCGCATCGGCGCTGGCACTTCTTATTATTTTTATCAAGATTCCTAGTTATAGCACTGTATTAGCGCATGCGTTTAATATTATAGTTATCCTCATGTACACCACCGCATTTACGTTTACATATATTATTAATTCCTAGTTACATAAGTACCAGCCAATTCGTTTACTGTTAACACTCTTAGTCATTTTGCCGCAAATGTACACACTCTTATTACTTTCAGTTATACTTCCGCATATGAGTTTACGTTTATTATTAATATTATATAGAGTTAAACGGTTGAATTTACGCTTATGATTATTACACTAATTATTCCCAATATCGTACGGCATCAGCATTAACGATGCTTGGTGGTAAACTACTGAATGGGCAAAAACTTTCTAAAGTAGTATTTTATAGAAAAACTTTATTCTGGAAGTTAAAGCACAATTATAGATATTACAACTTGGTTACCATAAATATATAAAAAAGCACCACAATTACCTCATTCCTTGCTTATTCGACGGCCCACTACGGCTTTAATGTCGACCTATGTTAAGTAACGCACGTAGGGCTGGAGAGTCCTTCCACCCTATTGAAAATGAACGGGACGGTATTGGCTGCTGTCACCCAACAACGTGACTTAGGTATCACTATTACAAACAAAGTACAACACAGTCAGCAAGCTGACTAGAGTGTGAAATAGCAAGCAGAGTACTGGGATTCATCACCAGGAATTTCGAATACAAATCTAAGGACATCATCATTCCCTTGTACAAGGTGTAAGTCCGGCCACATTTAGGATTAGTCGTTCAATTCTGGTCGCCACATCTGTGCAAAGATAGCGATAACATGGAAAGAGTCCAATGCAAAGCAACAAAATTGATACCTCAGCTACGAAACGAACCATACGAATGTCGCCTAAAAGAACTGGGTCTGATCTCTCTCGAGCAAAGACGACTCAGGGGGTAACTAATAGAAGCATTTAACTATTTGAATGTCTTCAATGATGTACCTACAACGGGACTTTTTGAAAGAGACGTTAATGATCGCCTGCGAAACAACAGACAAATACTCATGCATATAGCTCGAAGAACAACCTTAAATCAGTATTTCTTTCCGTATTTCATACTGAACATTTGGAACAGACTCCCTTCCGACGTTGTCGGTGCGAAGACGGTCAACACGTTTAAAAATCGTCTAGACAAACATTGGGAGAGACATCCTCCACAGATAAGAACTCCTCTTTCAGGAGACGCAAACTCTTAACGGCCAAAGCTTCAGAGGCCACCGTAATTTCTCTACTATTCTCTGCTCCTACTACAGAGATAGACGTCTCTAAGCTCCGCATATTAGCAGCTATTGATCATGCATGATGTTCTCTTTGACTGAGATTATTCCCATCCCTTTTTTTTCTTTTTTTGCCTGTATCCTCTATTTCCTTCTGACATAAGGGCAATAGCTCATAGAGCGCCTGCGCGTATGTGTCGGTGTCTCTTTGAGAATAGGCCTGTTGGTTTGTTTACTGCCACCTATCTAATTTAATCTAATCCACTGAATCAAGGTGAAAGCAGTATTCATGAAGATCCATTCAAACTTTTTGAGTTACTGCCCAACAAACATTTTGACAAACATAAGTAATACATATGAACCCACCGATCCGCACCAAAATTTAATCATTCATGTCTTTTAGCATTACTAACAACTCCTGTAAGCTTCATAAGGATCCCTTCAAAACTTTTTGAGTTATTGCGCTACCAAGCATAAACTCAAACACAGGAATAAACATTTGAACGAAATAACAGATCATCAAAAAAGTTTGGTCATTTACTTTTTTGTGATATACTTAACCACTAATGAAAACTTCATAAAAATCCGTCCATAACTTGTTCAGTTATGACATTGAGAAACATGAGGCAGCAAACAAACAAACGGATGGACGAATCTTCACCAAAAGTTAATCATCTTTTCCTCCTAACATGTCAAGCAATCCCTGTACATGTCACCAAAATCCGTCTATAACTTTTTCACTTATCTTGGTGACAGACAGACAGAATAACAGACAAACTAACAGACAGACAGACACCCCAGACGAAAAAATAACCTCCTTGGCGGAGGTAATTACACGATTGTTATCATGCAAGTATAAAGATACTTCTTATTTCACAGGATACAACACATTCCACAACATTCCATACTATGAGTCCTTCGAACCTAGAACACTTGCACCGCATCTTCACTTCTTTTGAGAATGCTAAAAAAAATACCTAAATATATATTACCTAATAATGCGTATAGTTGATACTCACACCTGTCTATTGTAATTTTAATTTCCATAATTATTGACACTGAACAGAAAGAGCAATTAAATTAGCCAGTACAATTTTTTCATAACTTACAGAACTGTTGCCTTATTTAACACACATTATAATTATTAAATATATGTTATCGATGTTTACACTATTGTCGCCTTCTTCAAGGAAAGATAAATCAAATTATAAAAAATAAATAAATTTCATAGCCTACAGCAGTAATGTATGCTTTGAAAATGTGACAAATAATGAGTTTCCTCCAATAAGTAACTTATAATAATTACAAATACTGCTAACTGAACAGGTGTAACACGAGGGTTGTTTCTTGCAAGAGAATAAAAAGTCAACAAATTTAATTTTTGTAATTCACCTATTGTCTATTTTAAACACATATAGTTTGAATTTTCATTTTTTAAATCATTTCAACTGGAACACAAATTAATAGTCAGGAAGTCCCCTTTATAGGTCATCTCGTATAATGAAGTTTGTTACTAAGGTTTAAAATTTCTTATTTAAGGCATTCGGTAAACAAACTTGCCAATCAAGTATGTACGTTTAACGGATACCTGAAACTAAACAATTTTTATCTGTATAAAACAAGAAGACAGGAGAACTTTCTGTACTTATAGCGACTCTTCATAACCTAATATAGATATTTCACCAGCAGCTTTACACCTTTACACCTTTATTGTTCTCCAAATAAAATTACATTATTGACGTCTATACAATAAGATTGGGAACACGCCCAACTCAAAGTGTTGTTCACTTATGGGGCCAATAAAATCTTCGTATGTACATTGTAA
>LQNS02278161.1:1114733-1124849 GCA_001587735.2 Parhyale hawaiensis
CTAGTCGCAAAGTACCGTTAAATTACCGAAGATCTCGACAAGCTTCCTGTTATATGCTACAAACGAATCCAAACATTGATCTGTATCATCTGTTGCATATGTTGACCACAACTTCGACTTCACGCATGAATCTGTCATAGCAAGCGACCGCCCAAACATAGACTCTGTAACTTGTGCGTCTAACTTTGCACCCGCGCACAGGTTTATGTTTCATGAATATAACTCCTAGTGGAAACTGTAGCCGTGTTTAGCAGTTTCGACGCTCTACTTCATACTGGCATGAATTATTAAGGGGCAGACAGCCTCGCCTCCAAGTTGTATTCTGCGTCGAGTATTACGTTTCACGTTTAAACTTAAGTTGAAAATCAAATTTACCATAATTTGACGGCAATATTAAAATTTACAAGCTTGACTTTTCTGAAGCTTCAGACAGGAGCTTTGGCTTCGCCATTTTGAATATTGCTGCAGGAGTTAAAAACAATTCGATTACGGTTACGCTGGGCTGGTTGCGTGGGGGTTTGTCATCCTCATGGACTTCCTCCATTCCCACGTCGCCAGTCTAGTATAATTTAATAATAATAAGACACTTGGAAACTTCATTTTACGGAGTAAAAGAAAGTTTGCCGAAAGCCCAAGGGCAATTGATCACAGATAAATAAATCACACTCGATGCAACGGGTTGAAGCCAGCACGCCTCTCTAAAGTTTCAGCCAAGTTAAGTCTCGAAAGCCTGAATTAGTCAACCAATTAAATGCGACCTTATCGACCATGCAATTTAATGTACTTTAACAAACGAACCATCGATCACAGCTATTAGGCTTATAGGAAGTCTAATTGTTAATAAACAACGAGATATAAACAGAATGCAAGGTAGACGGGTTATAGAACGAAAATATCAGTAAGTAAAAAGTAAAATCAAAATAAAACACCTCGCAATGACCGGATGTACATAACTTTTCGATCGTCCGTTACGATTCTATGTAATATTATCCTTATTTCCGAGAATAAACATGAAAAATGTGCACTTCTACAAACTGAAGTTAGACTTCAACTTCAACAGCATTTATCTAATGATTGGGGTGAACTTCCTAGAGGCAGATGTAGTGTACATCTTTTTTTCTATAACTAAGATATACACCACAAATCACGGCATCAATTTGCAGGCAAACTTCAGCTAAACTCTATTCCTCGGAATGAATGATCGCGCAGTTATAATTTCTAGAAAAAATGAAAATTATATGTCGTGAAGAGCAAGTAAGATAAATATTAGGACATGCACAAAACGACTGTATTGAGTTTCTTCCATTTGGATGAGTAAAATACATAAGTGTGAATGATCGGTTGGATCTTAAAACCGCGTGGCACAATCTCTAGAAAGGGAGCAAACATGGAATCAACTTCTAGCAAGGACAAACAATGCTCCGTATCCCAAAGTATAGGTACGGTTCTCCACCAATATATTTATACATGCCAAATCTTAGGCAAACAGCTATATAGCATGTGGGGGCAACTATATTTTGCAGTCAAGATTTCATGCCAGAAGCATATTCCTTCCGTGCCGAAGGCTACTAACGCACTATTTCTCGATGTGCCTATTAATTTAGAAGCTTACTGACGAAATCAGAAGCCCATTGCTGGAGGGCGTCGCGTGCCGACGGGGCATGGAATATGGAAGTTAGATTGGCTGCTTCTGCGGGCAGGTTAAGTGCTGTGATTGCAGCTACTGTGTCGAGGTGTATTTGACGCATTGGTAAACTTCCGTGATACGACTGTGCTTATTTTAGGGTAGAGCTTTGGATAGTTACGCTAATGTAGAGCCTAGAGGAGAACCCATGCAAGGGAGGTTCTATGGGTGAATACGTCAAGTTGGGGTGCACTCTGGCTGTTGTGCTGTGAATGCGTATTCGTTCTTTCAGAATCTGAGGATCGGCTCGGCGGCTGAAATATGTGCACTAGAGGGAAGTGATGTAATGGTCCTACATACGTGAGCATGTCATGTCTAAGTTGATTAGGGGAGCGGCACCGCATAGAGGTATTCTGTATTTCAGGGGCTGGAGAGTTGACGTGGTTAAAATAAAATGCGCACTAGGAGAGCGAGATTTAGAGGTCATAATCAGAAGTGACGCTGGTTGTGTTACTTATTGTATAAGAATATTACCGATTTAGGGACCTGGAGTTGCAGTGTGGTTGAGGTGGACTGCGGTGGTGCGACTATCGCGGCGAGCGATCACAGTTCTGTCAATAATATTCTAGGCCAAAAGTTTGTAATTCAATTGAGACACGTGAAAACATTTGGAAAAAACTGAGAACGACATTCTAATATTATTTGAGGTACGGCAGTGCATATTTAGTATTTCATATTCATATATGTAATACACGTTAGCTACCTCCAGTGAAAACAATAACACCTTTAATTTTGAAAGTATTTACTGTAGCTTTCTTTAACTAGAGCTGTATGGGCGACAATGTAAGGTTAATACTTGTGAATCCGCACAAAATGAATAGTGTTCGATGGGTTCAGTAACAGTCCGACTCTTGTTGCGAGAGGTTTTATCATACTGCGGGCTGCAGACTTCCGCGATCACTCTATCAAGAAAGCAGTCTCCCACGTACCTTTCATATGAACGAATCTACAATATTTGGTCGAATCTAGTAAATCCATTGTACGGGTCTTTCGCTGTGCAATGATGATCTCTCTATGATACATACATACGAAAGTTTTCTCTTGCGCCAAAGCTAATAACTGCACGGGATCTTTTAATATATACTTCTATAAATAAAGGAGCACCGATACCACAAAAAACTCGCCACTAATTACATCTAGCACCGATACTCCCGGTCGTGCATGTCGTGCAATTGCCGCTTACGGAGTAACTAAACCTGGAAGATTTTCTTTGGTATATATACTATACCCTATTTCCATGCATACGGTAAGTGTTGTAGATCTATAAAACATCAATTTTGGGCCGTGGGTCAATAATTGATTCTCTCATTTTAAAGTAGAGAAATAGAGTCACTTGGACTCATTTCCGCCAGTATACAGCAATCTTAAAGTTGTTATGTATGCCGAGGCCACACATGCATTCGCACAAACAACTGGAAGCGAGGATGGGCAAGGCGCTCGTCATCCCAAAATTCATTTCAGCTCGGTAGCATAGATACGGTGGCTTGATCGATATGCGAGTTGTATGTACATCCTGGTATCATGCTGTGCTTGCCATTGTAAAGTGAGGCCCCGGCATTAGTCAGTTGCACTGACTAACGCCACCTGTATTGTGCTGTGCTACCTTGTTGCAGAGGTTTTTTTCCATAAATGTCTCTATGTGTATTAGTAAAAATTCCGGAAACACACAAGCTGGTGAAAAGATCAACTCTCTCTGACTGAGGGAAGAAAAATTTGTGTTTCTCAGCTAGATGCAATGCCGAACATTGTTAGGGGCGCAGCCCCCTGAGGTATTCATACTTGAAGCTAACCCATTGGGAGAAGATTCACAGTTGGCTTCTAGATCTATATAGATTTACAAATCGGAAAAAAGTTGTTGTGGTAAAGTCAAGTGCCGGCACCCCCCTCCCCCCTGGGAAATCCACATGTACTGGTCCCTGCTGTGAAACTAGAGGAGTGTACGGCTGCAGTCGATCACAGATCGTCAAGAGTTATGGCTCCATCGATGGAAATCTTGTACGTTACGACTGGTGCCTCTCCGAAAATTCCCATTTCTGGAACAGGGAAGTACCCCCGCAGTAGCTTTACAGTTACCTACTGCTGAGTCAGCGCATCACGCGCCGCAAGCTCGTCTACTTGCGTAGGCATTCGAACCTGTTACGTTCCATTACATAAGCTCAGTACCTACTCTAGGCAGCCGCTATCGTAGGTACGAAACTTGAACATTCATTCACTAATAATTTACACTCTTCTGTGCAGTTACTTAACCAGAAAGTGCTGATCAACTGCTAATATAATTATTGTTTCCATTACGTATGCTATATAGTGTGAGCTTCCCTGACAATTACTAATGCGCTTCAGTAGGGGAAGAGGCAGAGAGATCGAGTCAGTCGTGAAAAAGGGAAACCGATGCACGGGGGGGGGGGATGTATGCCCACACGGGATCAACGTAGTATATGTCAGGAATATATTGGCAAAGAAGCTTTAAAAAAAACAGAATGAAATATTACTCGCAGAATGAAATTATGAGTTTGCAAAGTAGGCATGGATAAGAGCTGTCGCGAAGGCCTAGCAGAGGCTAAAGTTATTAAGGGTCCTCTTACAGGGCGCGATTACAATAACAAAAGATGGGCGAAATCAACTTACCAGAACCTATGACGTGTGGTCTTCCTCACGCCTCTTGACATGTTTGGTAACGGGAAGAACGTAGCAAGAAGTAAGTATACGGTATCAAAACCCAATTTTGTGAGTCCTTCGGTTTCTACTGATCTTCCACCGTTCATAATTTCCAATAATAGCTAGAGAAGCACTCTGAAAGCGCATACGTCCGCCAAGCAAGTAATGTTAACGAAGAATTCAAATTGGTCATTCGTCCTGAAATCAGGATATCCTTTCATCTTCACCATAATGTGGCACCTAATTCGTGCCTCCTGACTTTAATTACAGCTCCTGTAACTTTCTTGAAGATACGTTACGCGTATCTTTCTGAGTTATGCTCTGTCCCGTAAGCATTGCATTAGCTTTTAGATGAACACGTTCTCACTTTTATAATGGACAATGATAATTCGTGCAAAAACATCTGATTGAGAACTTTTTGAGAACAAACAAAGGTGTAAATACTTAGACGAACATAGATACAATTAGCCAGAAGGACTAACAGAGCATCACAAAAATTTGGTTAGTTGCTCTTCGTAACGTTCCCTACAATTCCTTCACACAAATTTCATGAAAATATGTTAATAACGTTTTGAGTCATATTACCACGAAATAACAGGTAGACAAACAATCAAAGAAACGGTTGGATGGATCTTCACCAAAAGTTAAAAATCTGTTCCTCCTAACATACCTGACATATCCTGTAAATATTTAAAGATCTGTCCACAACTTCTTCAATTATCTTACTGACGTACAATGAGACAGACAAGCTCCAACAGAATGCAACCTCCTTGGTAGAGGTAGGTATATGTTAGCTGTATGTGGAATTTTAACGTATAACGTCTGCAATAACGTAGAGGGCTTTCAACCACTCATCTTATCGGCTATAAAATTGATGAATTAATATGCTCTGTTTTGCCTTAAAAATTTATAACTGAACAAGAGCAGTAACCCTCCTCTACACAATCACAATAACTTCATGGGCTAAAATTTATGAGGTTGCCTCACTTGTCAAATTAGCCCGCCAGTGACAAGTCCAATTGAGGCATTAGGCCCTCAATAACCGAAACTTTCGGAAAGAACAAAGCAGACAGTGTTTATTATCGTCAAAAAGTTCAGTATTTTGCTCAATTACGGTGTACCTTAGATAATGTACAGGTCCATATAGAGGCGTCAGAGGAACGTCAATCATGTCCAACATGACAAAAATATGCAATCGAACAGTGAGCATGGCGAACTTTTGCCAGACATTAGCATGTCTCAATGAAGCGTAGATTGCGGATCGTCACGCAGATCTTAGTGAAAGTTTTACCAGCAACAGTATAACCCGATGAACTCTCATATGTTGTAAAGAAGCGTTGATTCAGGAATGACACGTACGCATAAGAGAAAGTTTTACTTGCACCAGTGCGATTTTGCGAACTCTCATATGTTGCATAGAAGCGTCGATGGAAGAATGACTTGGAATAATATGTTAGTGAGGGTTCTACTACGCAGGTGTGCAACCCTATGAACTCTACGAGCTTGAAATACGTATATCGAGGACTCGATACGCGGAATCTTGGTGAAAGTGCCAATGACAAAAGCGTAATGCTGTATTGTATCGACTCCTATAAAGTCAGACCATTTTCATTCATGACATTCTGCAACTGTGAGGGCGTGCAGACACCATACAATGACAAATAGCCCATCGATTTGCCCTAGATACAAATGCAGTTTGCGGAATGGAGTAAATTTATAAGGCAGTTGAATAGCTTGCGACTGCCTACCAGCGAATCAGCTCACCTATAATAGATGCAGGTTGAAACAGACATTTATAATACTAAATGGAAAATTATACAAAGCAAATGAATAATTAAATATAAATTCAACAGTATCAGCAAAGTTAGTTCTCCCAAAATTACTAGTCCTATGATGCATAACAATTGGAGGCTTCATTGATTGGGCCAGGGTACCAGCATTGAGTTGGGTTGGATGCTATTCAAGGATCATCGGTTTGGGATTACAGCCTAAAATTCAATACAAAGCAGTAAAGCCAAAGCTCGTACCTGCAACTGCTGACAGACTAAAACTGACAGGTCGAGCTTATCTTAATAGAATTGTCTCAGAGAATGACCCCTTATAGTGGATTCCAAACAGATTACGATGCTAAAACAGTCAATGTTTTAAAAAAGCAAACTTGAAAACTCTCAGACAGTAGAAACGAAACTGAACCGTTGATTTACCGTCAGTAATAATGCAGTTTGAAGTGCTAAACGGAGACTTCAATCCAGGAGCACTGGATGATTGTATTAGAATTCATATTCAAACTCTTCCTGAATTGATACACAACCAGCCAAACGCTTTTTCAAAAGGCTCAAAATAGATCAATTATTATGAAACTTTTTTTTCTGAGGAGAGCCACATAATCAACGTCAATTACGTCGAGTACAACTGCTGATTGAGGCATCGGCGGAACATTCATAAGGCAGAAGTAGATAATGATCAAAATCGACACTTAGCGCTTGCCAAATGGAAGTAAAATTGGCCCCCTTATTATTCCGGAGTAGAACTGTTGATTCGAGCGATAAGGTGGCGATCATCACGAGTCAGAAGCATACACATACATAATGAATCAATGCCCACGCTCAAAGTTTCCAAAATAGCAGCAAATCTACAGTCCGTTGATATACCCCAGCGTACAACTGTCATTTGAGGCAACGGGTAACGATCAATGATCCTGAGACATAGAAGTATCATCAATCATTCACGCAGGAATGAAGAAAGACCATCTTATCAGCGTCTCAACAGCCTCTAAAATTTCACCTTAGAATACCACCAATATCGTACGACCGTTAACCCCTTTTCTTAGCTGTCTATACATGGAATGTTCTAGATAGTGTTATTCTTACAAAGAAGGCAATATAAATTATAAAGTGACATTCTGTAGTGTCTACATGAAAGTTTAATATCACTTTTCGCACAAATAGAACTAATTGCCCCGTCCAGAATGTTCCAGAATGTGTACACTATTTTAGCACTGGACAGTTAATGAATAAACTCCATTTTATTTCCGGCATATACAATTATTACATGTTACCAACCGGGTTGCATTTAATTTCATGTTTTATAAAGTTGAAATGTATTACATTTAGATCTTGGAATCTTAATATATCAATAATGACAGCTACTACACTTACGATGACATCAAATTTATTTCGGGAATTCAAATTTTTCGTGGAAAACAGACAATGACAGATCTCAGTTGGTGCAACAAAAGGTTGATCCCATCTTCCTCAGTCTACTATTTCGCGAGAAGGTTTCGTTCTCCTGGTGTAGTAATGTACAGCGCACAACGGACATATTTTGCGGGTACGAATAGTAAACTTTGAAAGGTCAAAAATTGTTGATAGCCAGCGATAGCGACATATTCTTTGCACCTACGTGTGAGGACTTTGGTCAGAGGTAAACAAAAAATAATGAGACTGGTAAAGGTAAGTTAATTTGGCAACACCGAAGCTTGCTAATTGGTTGGGATGTAAGTCAACACCTGATGAGCGGTCAGTGCCTGTCAAAAATTGATAGACTCAACAGGTGATCCATAACGATTGGTTTCGTGAGATTTTTTTTTTTTTTGCTACTTTAATTTTGTTATTAGCGACAACGATTCCAAGCAAAGGTGAGTCATATCCGGTTGAGTTTCAGACCTCAGCACAGTGCGACTTTTAAGACATGTTGAAAATGAACCTCATTTTCTGCAAGCTGTCATTAGCGGTGAGTTTTTTTTTTTTTTTTTAACGCGCGAGAGCCAGCTGTGGGAAAGACAGAAGAACGATGCAAGAAGTACCGTCGTACCTCTATGTCTTTATCAAGACATAAATGCGAACTCTTTGCTTGCAAAGCAAATGCAGATTCACAGGTAACATCAGAATACTAAGAGAGGTTAGACGAGGTGTGAGGTAGACGGACTGCGTAACGGTAGACAGGGTTAAAGGGCGAACATTAGTCCTACCTACTGTAGTTTAGACGGAATGAGTTAAGTTAGAAGCGTTACCTCAGGTCAAACTAAGGTGAGTGAAAAAAGTTAACGGTGGAATTTCCATGGGTCCCACTGGTATAAACTAATATGAATGGCTAAGTAGACCGATGAATTTCAGCACCGTAACTTTGGACATAATTCAAATACATACCTTACAATAACATACAGTGACTCTGAAAGTTCCCAAAGCCGCAGCAGCTGTTATGAACCATGACTACCATACCAGTTGCAGGTATACCTACCTATACCGCAGTGATAAACATGGATCTAAAGTAATGTACCTAATTAAATTGAACACGTTCTATAATAGTTCGCGACAAAAATTTGGACTTAAATTACCTAAGTCATATATATTACTGTATCCGGTAATCCAGAAAGTTTGTGAGGTCTTTATCGTAAATTGTCTAAGAAAAAGGGGAGGATCATTCTGGGTTATCTCGTTACCTCCGCCAAGGAGGTTTTGTTTTCGTCGTGTTTGTCTGTCTGTCTGTCTGCTTATGTGTCTGCTTGTTTGTCTGTTTGGCTGTCTGTCTTTCTGGCTGTCATCAAGATGACTCAAAACGTTATGGATGGATTTTGATGAAATATACAGGGATTGTTAGGTATGTTAGGAGAAACAGATGATTAACTTTTGGTGAAGATCCGTCCATCCGTTTGTTTGTTTGTCTGCCTCATTTTTTTTCAAAGCCATAACTCAAAAGTTATGCACGGATGTTTTTAAATTTCTGTTTGTTCGTTTGTATGTTTGTTGCTGTGTTTGATTTTATGTTTGTTAGCGCAAAAACTCAAAAAGTTCTAAGAGAATCATTATGAAACTACACGAATTGTTAGTAATATTAAAAGACATTGAAGATTAAATTTTAGCGCAGATAGGTTGATTCGTTTCAATGTTTAAATTGTGTTGTCATTATGTTTGTTATGCCACAACTCAAACAGTTTTGAATGGATCTTCATGAAATTTGCAGGAGTTGTTAATAATGTTAAAAGGCATAAATGGCTAAAATTTTGGTGCAGCTCGGTCTTTTTGTTTGTATGTTTGACTTATGTTTGTCATAATGTTTGTTAGCAGCATAACTCAAACAGTTATGAAAGGATCTCCAAAAAAATTGCAGAAATTGCTATTACTATTAAAAGGCACAAATTATTAGATTTTGAAGTTGAGACAAAAGAAATGGTTTCAGAGCCAATTTAAATTTTTCGTTACCGGTGCCTTACTTGGCGGAGGTATGCGCTCGCAGAGTGCTCTAGTATTGTAATATTAAAGCATAGGGGCATCTATGTAGCTTTAATTCGCGTTTCAGTGTGTTACAAATGCGTGGAATATAGAGCAAAGAAGATCATTTTGCAAGATCAATATGCCAGATATTGTCCAAATACAAACTGGTTACATCTGCTTAACACACAAGCGGACACCGAAACTACAATCTTTACCTTGTACACAAGTGGCCTCCCAAAACTACAGCTATAGCTTCACCCGATAAAATTATGGTTTGCACACAAGCGCACAAACTACAAACTTTATCTTGTACAGACAAGTGGCCTCCCAAAACTACAGCTATAGCTTCACCTGATAAAATTATGGTTTACACACAAGCGCACAAACTACAAACTTTATCTTGTACAGACAAGTGGCCTCCTACAACTACAGCTATAGCTTCACCCGATAAAATTATGGTTTGCACACAAGCGCACAAACTACAAACTTTATCTTGTACAGACAAGTGGCCTCCCAAAACTACAGCTATAGCTTCACCTGATAAAATTATAGTTTACACACTAG
>LQNS02278161.1:1138893-1157131 GCA_001587735.2 Parhyale hawaiensis
GGGGGGGGGGGGAGCGAGACACAAAAGCTAGGCCCTAAGCGGTACATTTTTCAAGGCCTCATTTCCAGTGAAGAGCGCGTGTAGCTTTTTAGGGAAGGAGTGTGTCCCCCACGATCTTCCCCTGGCTACTCCTCAGCAGGGAATTATGGATATTATTATCAACCAAGAGGATGGACCTAATATATCACACATCGAGTCCTTGAGTTGAAGAATAAGTTGAGTAAGTGCTAACATATGAACGTTTCACGGGTCCGTCTGAAGGAGTTGCAAATCCGTGAAAGTTTCACGGGTCCAGCTAGTCTATATATTAATACGCATGTTCCTACCTACCTACGTATGTATGTACCTGCGGTGTGTGTCACGCTTTTTCATCACTAATAGACGGAAGGAAATTATAGATTCGATGACTTCGGGAATCTGGATATCTATGATACGGCGGGGGTCAGCAGTACGTCGCAGCTGGGGAAGGTCTTCTTAATGATTGTTTTAGCGAGGGATTTCGCGGTTTTTGGTTAGACGGAGCAACTTCACTGGGAATCAGTAACGTAGCCAGGAAAATTTCCGTGGTGGGAGGGGTGAAGAATCTTTGACAAAACAAGCTAGGCCCTAAGCAATGCAGTGGGTGCGTGGGGAGGGGGGGGGGGTTGAGTCTGTTTTGGGAGGGAGTGCGTCCTCCCAAGCTCCCGGCTCCATGCCTACGCCAGTGCTGGGAATTATTATCAGGCAAAAAACCAAGATGGTCTTAATATATCAAGTCCCAGGGTTGTTGAGTAAGTGCGATATTACCATGCTAAAATATGAACGTTTCACGGGTCCGTCTGAAAGGCCTTGCAAAGCCGTGAAAGTTTCAGGGGTACAGCTAGTATACTATAATTTAATTAAGTAATATCAAGAATGACCCATTTATAGCTAAAAACTTTTAATGACAATACTTATTGTTACAATTATGTCGAACGTTATTCTAAATGCTGTAAGGTCTGTTATTATGCCCATTCGAGTGCATGTCATAGGAAAAAGGGTGAAGGTAGATGAATTTGCCGATCCTATGTTGTCGGTGACCGCACTCAATATGTCACCTACAATAATGCATGCTCCGTTGACAAACCCATATCACTCGGTGTCTCTCAAGGGTCTACTCTACGTTCTTTTATGTTTAATGTGTTCATTAATGATCTGACAGCTTTACCTGATGCAAGTTGTGCACTATGTGCAGACGGTGCGGTGTTTTACGTTACCGATGATGATTTTAATGTAGCTATTAGTAGAATTAGGAAATTTATTCAGCACTTAACGTGTTGGCTTGTATCGAATAGGCTCATACCTCACGAAAGAAAAACGAAATTGATGCTAATGACAACAAGAGATACCCCTATACTGCCAGATATATTTTTTAATAATATGAGGCTTGAATGGGTAAAAGAGATAAAATACCTTAGTATCATGATTGATTCTAAGCTATCTTTCAATTTGCACATCAATGAAGTCTGTGCAAAACTAAGCAAAGCTCTTGGTTTATTTTACTGTATTGCCAATAAGATCCCTCTGTGTACACTCAGGGATCTATACTTTAGCATTGTGTATCCCCATTTAATTTATTGTGTTGAATTATGGGGAGGTTTACCCCCGTCGTCTAAAAAGAATGTCTCAATACTCATGAACAAAATTTCACCGTGCAATACTTAAAGTTCAAACAATAAACTATGTACCTGAAACCAATACTGGTGATTTGTATAAAGCCTTAGATTTACTACCATTTGACGACATTAATCGATACTTTTTATTGAAATTAGTGAATAAGTTTTTATATGACGATCAGGAATCCTTCAACAAATATCTTTTACCTCTTCAATCTCTTAATATTGATGGTATGCGTAAACAGAGATTCAGCTTGCCTCATGTTAGACTGGACGTAGAGAAACAAGGGACCATTTTTCAATTAGTAAATTTAGTAAATGAAATAAAAGAGACATGCTTCTATACCGATGCCATCATATCTTCTGAAAAAAACTTTTTAAGGTATCAGATCATACTCATTATTAGGTTGTGAGGTAGTTCTCAGTTGTTTTCATGACGTGTTTCCTTATTTTTGTATTAGGGAGGTATTATCTTGTAATGATGCTTTTCTACTACAGGTTTTTACTTCCTCATTCTAGTGCTTTGAAATTTTGTTACCTGTTTTAGTTCCAAGAAGCGATTAGGGTTAGAGCGACCTTTTGTCATCTAAGTTTTAATTATGACCATATATATGTCTTTAATTGCTCTGACAAATAAATTTCTATGGATTAAAAAAATGAATACTATTTTATTCCCAATACACAGTCCATTGAACAAGTTCACTTTGGAAGCGCCGAGCATCAAAAAACTGCGCGTGCAACTGTATAGTGTGTCCCCGGTACACCATGTCTATGAAAGTCCAACAGAATACAAAGGAGAAGCAAATAGCAATTGTCACATATTCGAATAACAAAAAAAATTGGCCAATAACAATGATACAGTTGGCGAAGAACATCTATGTGTGCTTTACGTCGATATAAAATCGAAGTACAAACAAGCAGTAAACTTTCAAATTTTTACGTTTATTGTGTAATTATTAGATATTGGGCCCCACGCATCGACGTGAGAAAAGGGTAAGTATGGTGAATTTTTGGAGAGATCGATTGCATTTTCATGCATTTTATTTCCGAAACAAATTTTGTTAAAAGTAGAGTATACTTTCAGTATATTGGTACAACAACCTATATGTGGTCTGAGCATATCACTAGCTGTGCTCCAATTTCTATCAGTAATGCGTCTATACTTTATTTAAGCTTCACATATATATTTGTAAGATAAGCACGTCAAAAACTACCCTCACCTTCTGCTGCTGCTACGTTCAAGTACCACGTCTGTAGGTTCTAAGACGTTCTCCGTGATTTTAACAGGTCATTGAAGTTTAAAGAACTGTCGAACTTATCTATAGAAAATGAAGACAGTTCACTCGAAGTGTTTTTCAATATCCCCTCGTCTATCAAAGCGTGGAACGCGTTCATGGACACACTATGTCAGCAAAGAAAAGGAAACGCATAAATCAACGAGTAAGAGCACGACAACTAAAGATACGTAGTGGACAGGAGGCGAAAAACTCGCAAGAGACCTAACGAAGGGAAAGGGAAAATATACCTACGGGTGCGACGGGTCAAACTTCCACCGTAATGCACGATGGGTGACATTAGCTTACCAACCCCTAAACTCTACAGCATCATATTTCTTCCATGGGCGTCACGATTTTACTAGAGTGTAATTCGTTTCGCCCTTAATGTAATCTATATTTTTTATTAAAGCCATTAATAAATCATATTATAAATCAAGAGCACAATGAAAAACTACCACGTAAATTGTGATGCTCAGCGATTCGTTGATTTTCACGCTTCGAATTTAAGTAATAACAAATGAATTGTTGAGCAGCTTCCTTGTAAATTTGGTCGACAGTTAATGTGCACCAAGTTCACTTATTGCAATACTAGTGGACCAGCGCGTGAAAAAATTCACGCAATAATCGATATCTTGTATTAATACAGGCCGTTGCGGAATCTTCTCTTCTCCGACTTTCTTCATTTTCTTCATAGATCCTTTGTCGTGCTTTAAACCTCAGGGCTTTTTCTCTGACATGTCGTTTCCTCATTTTCCCACTCACGCTTATCAGCACCTCTCATTCACTTCTGTAACCTTTCTGCTTCAAGTCTTTCTTGACTGTATCACATAGACGATTCAGTTCTCTCCATGCATGCGTGGCACGTCTTCGATCTTGAGACTGTAGTAGTTTCGTACTACTCACGCGGTCCCTATATTCCTTCTTCATTAGGCGCGCGACTTCAATAGTGAGAGGCAGAAATAAATCTTGAGTAAAACACTGCAATAAACTTGAATGAAACTCCAGCCAACTTGTATGCATGTCGGCGCTCCGCAGCCAAGATACGGTCTTGCGAAATTAAACATCCGCTTGAATAAAGTGTTGAAATTTTGGGTTATGAAACAAAATTCGCACCTTTAGAGAACGACATTGTGAGGGGTGATATGCGTGGTATGGAGCTGAAGGAGCACATGGTAACGGACAAAAATGCATAGAATAAAAATCACCCCCTCCAGAGAAGTCCAGGATCAGCCGTCGCCATCTTCTGCAACCTGGTCATCGCTTTACAAAATCTGCAACCTGGCTTATTTTTCGCCTACTTCCTTCAAAGCGGGCACAAAATAAATAAATACACGATGCGTTTTATTATATAAGGAGAATCCGTCTTTCAAACATTAACCTAAAATATTTACCCTAAACTAGCAGTTGAGAACGATATTTTATGAAGGATAGGGTATAAACTAAATTTGTAAGATTATTGGACTTCCCTCTATGAATAGTCCTAAGTTACACTAACACATTAATTTCAGTCAAAATTACTCTCTGTTACAATCGAACTAAATTTCTCGAAGCCTATTAATATATAATTATAATGTGGATTGATATATATGTATGGCACTACAATCAAAACAGTATTTCTTTTTAAGCTAATACTTATACAACTTGAAAGACACCTTTTTCTCTACTGAATTTTCCCCATAGAGTAATGCAATTTTAAAATAATTAAAATTTCTTAAACGATAATTAATACAAAGAAAATCCACAAATTATATTCCTTACATGAAAAGACTGAGATACTTCTATTTGTTAGTTCACAGCTCTCGTAAAGTACAGCCTAACAAAAGTTTCTTTCTTGCAATTCTATAACTCGCACAAATAAAAGCTGTACATAGTCTATGTATTTCATTAACTAATATGGAAGAGAAAGAGCTACCTTTACGCACATGCCAACGAAAAAAAGCCTTTCTATTACAAATGTTCTCAGTCGCTCGAATTCTCTGTGTTACAAAGGTAGCGTAATAAAGTTAATCAATTTTTACTTTAAACTAATGCACGGAAGCGCTACATCATTCGATTTAATCTAGATTTGAAACGTCGCTCAGTTGTCAGAGTTGAAAGTATATGAAAGTCCACACACTTGAAAAAATTACACATGGAGATCTAGAGACACATATTTTCCAAATTAAATGTACGCTATTCAATTGCCGTAAAGGGCAGCGATTAATTAATCAAATGCAACGCTACAGACATTTTCAACGTTAAACGAGAACAGAGAGATAAAAATGCTTGGAGTGTTATTGAAGCAATGAATTAAATATTCAATAATTCCCTAAACAAAGCTAGCACAAGTTCAGTTAAAGTGCATGCGTGCCATATTATCTACACAAGCTTTAACTTACTTGCCGGCACAGAATGCTTACGCCTCTCTCTTGAATAATCTCCTTCGCAGACGACGCTATATATATGAACGGCCACTACTAAAGTACGTGTAGCGCTTTATTGCTGGTTGATCTAAAAAAAAAAATAATAATTTTAGTTTAAAACACAATACCAAAGTGATATTCAAGAGTAGGAAGGTTTTCAACAAAATTAGTGTAGTGATACATTTTCAACACAATTGATACAGTAAACGCCCTGTTATGTGACTTAATGTAGTTTGGCCCAACTTCTAACACGTCACACTTTATTGCAGGTGTGGCACGATGCCAAATCAACGAATGACTACTACAGAGGAAGAGTGGATTTTCTAAACTGCTTGTAGATAGTGTTTCTGCGGTGGAGTTAGATAGAGAACTTGGACGGGACCCATGGACGTTGAAGTCTTACGGGCAAAACTCTGTCAAGATCAAGAAGGACGAAGACAAGCGGATTACGATAACCAAGAGGAATATGCTGAGAATACGTAAGCAGGTTGTACGAAATCCCAGAGCAACTAGTTTTGCCTTATTCGGAGGTGCTGGGATGGGATCTGTGTCTTAAAGTACTTGGTGCAAGGTTGTCAAAAAGGTGGTCAAAAATGTGAAACCAATCACTAGTCCCCTCCTGAACCGGTCCCACAAGGAGAAACGCATTGCCTGGTCATAGAAATACGAGAAGACTGACATTCGCAATGTCTTTTTCATGGATGGAGCTCGGGCTACTTTGTGTGGACCGGAAGGATGGGTCAAGCTTTGGCTACCTTTGGAGAACCTGGTCCTTCTCGACATCAGCGTCAGCAGGGTGGACGGAGTAATGTTCTGGGCAGGGATCATCGGTGGCGAGATTGTAGGCCAATTTCTAGTGCCCGAAAGTATTTAAATCCCCAGTATGACCCACTACCGGTTTCTGGAAGAGCATTTACGGCCATGGTTAAAAGACATACTATTGCACCCGACGTTGGCTAATGTTCATGCATGATTATGTGACACTGCATTGCGCCAAAGCCACCACTGCGTTCCTGAGTAGTCTAGGCCTTGAAAAGGCGCATCTCACGTCATGGCCCCCAGCTTCTCCTGACCTCAGCCCCATCGAACATCTGTGGTACATTTTGAACAGAAAGGTTAATCAGAGAGGTATTCAGTATACATCGAAGGAGACCCTGTGGCAGAAGATTCAAAGGGTTGCTAGGTCAATAACCTCTAGTGAGATTAAAGACTGACTGATTCACTGGATGATGGACTATTCAGTGCCATTTCAAATTAAGGAGAACAAGCCGACAATTAAAGAAAACAATCATTACATAGCGTACTGCTGACATATGTATGTCATTTTCCAATATTTCTCTGCATTTCATTGCTTCAATTACATGTTGGTGCAAGGCATATAGCCGGTTTTTTCACGTCAACAGTATATTTTAGGCACCTGCAGTAAAGCGTGGCACGCTAGAAACTGAGTCAAAATACATGAAGTTACATAAATCGGCGTTCACTGCAGCGTATCCCTACACTGACTGGTGTGGAAGCCTTCTTTGTATTGAATTGTGTCTTTGGTATTGTAACTGTAAACTTAAATTATTATTTTTCTTAATCAACCTGCAATAAAGCGCTACACGTACTTTTTACCATATAAATAATTTACCGATGAAACTTCGCGAATATTAATTTGCAACTGACATATGTAGCTGCCGTAAACAGAAAACCAACTGTTCATAATGTCGCAAAGAATTTATTCTTCGACAAATAAGACATTTTGACCAGTGCAGCTCATCGGCAATATGGTGCCCTACAGCACTGGAACGGCTGCCCGGAATTAATCTATGTTGATAAGTTCATGTTTCCTGCAGCCAAACGCATCACCACGAACGTTTGCTTTCTTGTATGCAGTCCCCGTATTAATAGATGTTTCCAAAGTTTATCTATTAAAGTAGGAGCGATTATCTGGTATTTTAAGTGGTTGTCAAACATAGTGTAGCCTGCGTCTGTTGACGTAATTTGCCATAAATGATTACACTAATGCGCGCATATGCATAGTTTCCTGAATGAGAAACTTATGGCTATCTCATATAAACATGATTCTTTTACATCATAATTTTCCGCATATTATAGGATGCGTTCGATTGAGCAGGGAAATCAAGCTTTTTAGGATTAACTTATCCAAATCTTGAGACAGGTGCTCTGGGCCTCAACTTGATTTTTAATCAGTTACCTGAGAGATTTTTGTGAACTTAGTCTTACTCCGTAAAATGGACGTTTCAGTCCGCTCAACAAAATCGAGTTGCTTTTTGCAACTGTAACACGATGCAAAGAGACGACCCAAAAGTTCCTGTCTCTATTTAAGAACAAGTCGGATCAAGTGGGCTTGGCCTACTGTAGATGTACTTGGACGCCATAAGCGAACGCGTCCTCATGCACTGTTGCCCATACTAGCCCTTAGCTTCCAATATAGAGCGCAGCAAAATTAATGATCCATGATCATATTCCTACATTATACTATATCATTACCGGCATTAGTTTAATTTCGGCAATGTGTAACATAGATTATACTGTATACATAATTTCTATAAAATTATCACACTAGTGCCCCCATTAGTTTCGTTCCCTACGTGGAACACTTATAACTCGCATACAAACCAACAATGCGAACGATCCACAAGTTAGATTTTCCGTATATTATTGCATTATGGCCATTTACTCAATGTAACATATGAATTTCCTGGACAGAGTGCCTATTATTAACGGAGGTCCAAGAACTAATGTCAAGTAACACCATTCGCTATTCAAGATATATACCTATATAGTAAACTGACTATGCCTGCTGGGCATCCAATATTCCTGTAAACTGACATGAGTTAGTTTAACTTTTGAATTAATGTTAGGTATAAATTAACACTAATTTATAATACTAAATTAGCATTCTGCTCGCTAAGAGCAGAGCGCTGTGGAGAATTCCAGGAGTGGAATTGGTTGCTCGCTTCAGCAGTTCATTAATAATTTGAATGGGTTCCGAGAGATCGGAAGCAGGGAAGGTTTATATGGAGAAGTGCAGGGCGCTTCCACTACGACAGACTGAAGGAGAGAAGAGAAATTCAATAACTGTGAATGTACAAGGTGGAGAATAATTAAGATATCGTTACGATGAATTAAAAAAATTGTAAACATTACAGTAATACAAGTTGGGCTTAATCTTCCATAAGACTCACAGCAACTATTTATTTATTTTTTTTTTTAGTTTTGTTACTAGTAGTAAATATACTGTAAACATAGCTATAGATTTCTTATAAATAAATTGAAGAGAATAAATAACCGGGGGTAAAAGGTTGATATAAAAACAGATAATAGTAGGAGTGACAGGAAAGACGTCCCCAAATCTAACAGAGGCTGTTGTATAACACATTGCAAGGTACGTATCACATGGCTAACACTAGGTGGACACAGTTACTGTAAAATTACCCTAAATGACCCACCGCCCTCTAGGGTTCATCAATATAGTTCTTTTTGAACCATATTAAACGGTAAAATTATTATAGATTTCCAGAACGAGAAAAAGTAATTCTTAAGATATTGAAATGAAATCCAACACTGTAGGAGATTTTTCAAACCACTGCACTTTTTGAGGTTAAAAAATTTATCTTGCATTTAATGATTAATTAGAAAGGTGATACTGAGTGCAAATACTAATAGAAAATAAATCCGGGAAAAGTATTTTAAATACTTGTTATTTTATAGCCTTCCAGAATGGTATTTTATGCCCTAAAGTTAAGCAACCCTGAATTATTGAGACCTTCTATTTTTGTCTTGTAACTACATTGCTACAGACAACGAGGTCATTCAGTTTTGTGCTAGGCGCTGCATTTATACAAGAACACTTATATGTAAAGCATCCTGCTGAAAAACTATACACTAAATAAACATAGACGAGCAAACTTTGTATAGACATCGTAAAGTGAAGTTTTCAGATCTATGACTGTTTGTATATGAGGTAAAATACAGGCCAGCGTGCACTATATTTATGATTTTATTTACTAACGTGTCTAAAACATGCCTAATAATATTAAAAAGTTAAGAGTATTTGTATATCTTTGGAATGGTTCATTCAATTTATTCCATTGTTGGTTTCGTAGTACATTAATAGTAGTTCTTGGAGACCTTTTAAGAAAAGGTTATAATATACGACAAAAAATAAAGCAATACCTATCGTTTTGCCGTAGGAAAAGGACCCAAACAACATGAGCTTAAATTTAGAATTATTTACAATAATTTCAGTAAGAAGCACAGTATAGTATCACCTTTATATAATTATACTGCTTTGACCAATCACTTTTTCAATATACCCTACCTTCCGTATTCCACCTACCTATATATTCTAACCTGTGTCAGTGACACTGCCGGCTTTGAATGACACAGAAATGAGGTATAGCGAGTGCTTCTTATTCGTACCAAGAAACGCGCACTTGAAATGGGAATAGCAGTCAGGAATGACAGATCAATGCATCAGCAAGGTGCATGACTGATGGAAATTATCATTACGAGTACAGTAAAAGTCAAGGGTCATTGGTCTGCACAGGGACTTGGAAACATTTGCTTGCTCAAACTGAGCACTTGTGTCAGTTATTTTTAGACTTTTATTTATATTCTCATAGCAAAGGTAAACCTTATTTGAATTAGGAATGATTTGCATTATGAAGTAACGTTACTAATGCGAAATGTATTTGGCTTAAGCAACATATTTCATAGAGGAATTTACAGTCTATTTACAGCAGATGTAAACCATACTCATTCATTTTTTTACAAAGCTCTCTCATGCGGTTACAATTATTGAACGTTTCTTATATTATCCTGCTCTTTGACTAAGACATGACTCAAATTAGGATCTCATTTATTACTAAGCTAAATTTTGCTTTTTCTGTTATGAAAGCGTAGTATAGGTACTTTTAGGTCTCTAATTTTCTTCGTAAGTTGAAAGCGTTAGATACAAGAGTTATTCTTGTATAAATATATAGCTATGAGAAGGGATGTCCGTAACTTTTTAAATACTTTAGTCTATCCTAATGTACACTTTCAGGCTTTCTCATATGGGTTCTGAAAATAGATAGATTTCCATCAGGCTTTCGAGTTTTCTTGCTTACTGAAACCGTAGCTGAGCGAAAGTTATTTTCATACCAGACTTTCGTGGTAGAAAAACATTTGTCAGTATCTTAACTACTCTTAGCGCACATTGACTCTTCTATTTGAAGGGTTTTTATATATATTCTTATGATAGAAGAATATGCATTGTATTGTTTTCTTTTATTTTTCACTGCGTGACTTGACCATACATATCCCGTAGAACTAACACTATTAGGTATACCGATATGATATTTAATATTGTCTCTCCCATATGAATAACACTATTAAGTACGTGATGTAATCATACCTTTCTCGTAGGAATAATACTATTCGGTAGGTACGTATCATATATGATAAGCCATGCAGTATGGGGTTCAGCATTCTTCAGCCTATTGGGACTGTTTTCAAGAAAGAAAATTCATAAATTGTAAATAGAAGAGAAATACTTATCTATGAGTAAGAATGACTTTCATATCTTGTCGAAGAGAATATATTAGTCTTCACAGCAGGCTGTGCCTGTAAAAATGTGATCAACACTAAATACCAATAGAATGACTAATAGAATTTTTCAACAATACAATATACTGTTTGTAGAAGAGTTTGCCCATAGAAAATTGATAGACGTCTTCATGCCAAGGAGCTTCAATAGAGGAGGAGGGAGCCCTGCGACCCATTCACAGATTCTTCATCGAGTCAACCAGATCATTTATGGCTGTGAGACGCGTTCATTAATCTCAATGGTGAAAGTGACGGAAGAGCAGTGAGTGTCACGGAGGAGCAGGAGCCATACGCGACTGGCGGCAGCCATAACCGACTCTTTACTGATATGCGATTGGTGGAAACGGCGAGTGGCTGCAGCAATAAGCGACTCTTGAGCTTCACGGTCGAGGCTCCTGGCCCCCTCCTCTCTACAGAAACTCCTTACTTCATGCCTATATATTAATATCTACCAATGTAAGTTTCCGTGGTCATAATAAATTATAAAATATTCCTCATTAAAACAATAAAGATGTTGTTCACAGGAGAAGTTGCCGACAGAAAATCTTTTCGCCTGCAAAAAGCAACAATATTCAATGCATGTAAAACGGGATTGAGAAAAAAAAATGCGAAGCACTTGGTTACGAAATTTCTGCCTTACAATAATGTAGAAAGGGACAACTGTCAGTGCATGTAAATCAAAGAAAACGCACTCTTTCTCCACTCGAATTCTTCAGTGGAGACAGATAGTAAATGATTCCATGACAAAGAAAAAGGTGGCTGAGCATTAGCATTCTTACTTCGCAAAGACAGTGAGACATTACATCACATTGCGTTCATAGAAGCTTATTGTCAATATATGTACATATATTTATCAAGTTCGATTAACGAGAACGCCGTATATGTTATTGGTCATCTTTTTATTTGGTCTTTCTAGGTTACGAACTTTGGATATGGGAACTTGGTCTTCCGTTAAATAATTAAGTTGTGCGAAGGTGAAGTCTTGATACATGGTTATTGTTAAAGTGCGACGCCTCTCCATCACAGCGCAGGGTTTATCATATGGTAGAGATTGGAAAAGGTGCGCAGTAGTGATGGGAGCTGGCAGAGATAATTAAAGTAGCGATTGCAACCTCTATATGTCAAATTTTAGCGCAAGCAGCGAGCAGTGGTGACGCCTGATTGGCTGTGAGGCAGGGCTAGTACCAATGGCAGTACGAGTTGAGGTCATGGCCGGGTGGTGTCTTCGTGTAGGCCTGAGGGTTCTGCAGGAACCAGTGCATTGACTGTTAATTGTTGGGTGTTGATGAGGAGTGCTTCCACTATTTGCAGTCTCAGAGAGTCCGTGCTTCTATCTAGGATAGTAGTGCTTTCATAAGGTTGGCTCTTATTAGCGTTGCATTTTGTTGGTTCCGTGTAAGTGTCCTAGACGCCCCGGCCCCGAGATGAAGAGTGAGCCATCTTGATAGTGTTGTCGTAGTCATGCCATGGTACGAGTGTTCTTTTGGAGCACGCAGTCTCTAGTACTGGAGGTGTACTTGCACACCACATTTTTCTGAGAGCAGGCTATTCACCGGGTGGCTGAAAAGCACTTTCAAAGAACTAACAATATAAACGATCAAAGGTTAACGTGCTACGGCATTAGTATACGAATCGAATTTATTCCCCACCTCTTCCTTAAAAGAGCAAATGCATGACTTTTCCTCAGTTCGCCGCAGCCTATACGTAACGAGGCTGTATTGGGAACAGCATGATGTGTATATCTGCTTAATGCGCCCATCATCGGAGCTGAGGGCTCCGTGCATGCCAGAATGTTGTCGCGTAATGTTGTGCTATGCTGTGCTGTGGGTTGCGAGCATCAACAAGGACTCTCAAACACTTGCGTTCTCCATAAATTCAGAAGACGATTGCCCAAATTCTTAGATTGAATAATAAATAAATATTATTTGCTGGTTCGCTGTATATTAAGTATTAATTACAATCTTATCTTATCTTAAGATTTATCGCGGTAAATACATCGAACGGTAAATTTATCAAATGGTAGAGTCATCAAATGATAAATTCATTGCATGGTAAATTCATCGAACAGTAAATTCATCTAGAGGTAAATTTAAAGACTGGTAAATTCATTGAATGCTTATTAAATAAAATGGTAATTGCAAGCGAACATATACCATTCGATGAATTTATCATTTCACAATTCACCGTCCAATTAATTTACCATTTGATGAATTTAGCGTTGAACGAATTTACCATTCGACAGATTCAGCATTGTACGAATTTACCCACTCCCGTTTTTACAACTACAAGTTAGCAAGACATTTTGACTATTAAGGATATTTTTACTACCAAACTTTCATTCGATGGTTAAAGAAGAAATACCTACACTGTAGTAAATATATAAAATAGAAGCCAGAAGTGTTCGGCATTTGAAGAAAATATATACATTTCAAAAACATTTCACGCTCTTTCCACGCCATGACGAGATGCGGCGCCGTTGTCATTATCTCTTCTGGTTAGACAGGCTGCACTTACTTGTCATTGATTCTATCGAAAATCGCTTACACTGCACGCTTTAGCGTTCGAAGTGAACTTATGGCAATGTTAAATAACAGCAGTGAACGATGTAGAGGCCTGTCAGATGCATTTAAAATGAGCTAGAAAGATTTTTCTTGCTCTGTGGTACCATCAACTGATAAATGGAATGGGTAAGAAAAGTGACTTCACGAGAGAGTTAAAAGGCTGGAGATCATGAATTCATAGACAAATAAAAGCCTTATACGTAATACTGGTACATATGTTTCATTTTTACTGCCCGACTGGTTAAGTGACATTGATCACCTTCTCGTATAATATTTATGTTAATCAAAGCCCATAGCCCCCAAAGAGCATAGATCCTTCGGTAAAAAATCACTGCTTTAGACCTTGAACTTTCATCAGTAGGATAGATTTTGCCGGTTTGGCGAGAAGTAACTCCTGTGCTCTAATTGTCAAACTCATAAAAAAAACTGTCAGGATGGTTAATTATTTTGAGCTAAGAAATTCTCAAAAAATATAAGGATTTTTGTTCACGGTGCAAATCTGTAGCGTTTCACAGCGATAAAAAAATAACGCAAGACAATCCTCGTACAAAACGTGACATGTATCTACTAACGACTGCAGCTCAAATTGAATCCTTTATACGGTTTGAGTCGATTGCAGTCTAGGGAAGTGCTAACATCTCTCAAGTCTTTACAGAGGAATACACTGCGATAACAAACCGGCACCTTCTCTGAAATCAATAAGATTCGTTCTCTTGTCAATTATTTAAAACTGAATCTGTAGAGTTGAGCTCGGATTTTAGAGTCTTCCTTGAAAAATACAGCAGTGAACACTTTGTCAAGGAAGCAAAAATCGAGAGGCAATTCCAATAGGAATGGACTATTGGTTGAAGTCTTCAAAGAATACTGTGAATACAGTCGAGGGGAAGTAGGCCTGTCATTGTTATTCCTACGGAAAAATCAAGATTAAATACTTTAGGGAGAGGTTAACACTTCATTAACTGCACTGTTTTTTTTTTTTTTTTTGCCATAAAGAAAAGATCTTTATTCTTTTGTACTCCTATAGGCAATCAGGCTTTCTAGGGAGGTAGTCAAGCATACAGTACAAATAGGGGTAACATTTTACGGTACTCTGAAGAACCGTTCGGTACTGTTTTATTCTTTTATGCATTCTGTACTGAATTGTGAACACTACAAATAATGCTATTGCTATAAGAGCAGGGGTGCTCAATTCAGGCTCAGGACGGTTAATTAATGTTATTCACACGAAAATTGATATCCAGGGAAGTAGGAAAAAGGTTAAGTTTTCATCAGTCTCAAAAACCAGTGTCCCAAGAGAGAAAATGAAAAGGACACGTATTCTCACAATAAAAAATGGATACTTATGTATACTGTATAATCTTGTGCGCAGGAGAGAAAATGAAGAAAAAAGTAAAAACTACCTGCAAGAGTATGAGAGTAGTAAGAAGGAATCAGTATTGACACAGGAAGTGAGGAGTCCATCAAGAGAAAATATTTCGCGCATAGGGCATCGATGAATCTGGCTGGTTAAGATAATCCCATGACCCAACCAGCTTGCGGAAGTCCTGCTGACAGCTCCACAGATTATTTTCATTTTTCTAGTGCCTCTTGATAAAAAGAAATATCCCAAGTAATCGACCAATAATTGTTGGTCTCGGCATAAAGGTGCACCAAACCACTTACACATGACCACCACAAGCTTACCAAGTTTGCTAAAATTATGCGAACCCTAAAATATCCTAAATCCATAAACAGTGTCGGTATATGTATAACTAAAGAATTTTCCGTCGACTACATGTGCTATCCAGACAAGGGCCAGCCGTCCTCTGCTGCGGTTTTAATTAAAGAAATAGAAAGAGTCGAGTTAGTGACTCGAACTGCGGACGTACATTTAACCACGCCGCTATATATTCCACAACTCAGCCACACATCTTGAATGTAGACTAGCGGAGCCGTGAATTGTAGATCTTCAATTTGAGTCCCAGACTCGACTCTCTTCGTTACCTCCGCCAAGGAGGTTATGCTTGCGTCGTGTTTGTTTGTCTGTCTGTCTCTTTGTCTGCTTGTTTGTCTGTCTGTCACCAAGATAACTCAAAATATTCTGAACCGATATGGACAAAATGTACAGGGATTGGTAGGTGCGTTAGGAGGAACAGATGATTAACTTTTGGTGAAGATATATCCATCCGTTTGTTTGTATGTTTGTCTGTCCTATTTTTCTCAATGTCATACTCAAAAATCTATGGTTGGATTTTTAGGAAATTACCATGATTTGTTAGGCATATAACAAAGAGTAAATGACCAAATTTTGGTAATGATCCGTTTGTTCGTTTGTCACTGTTTTTAATTATATGCTTGTTAGCACAATAACTCAATATATAATGAATGAATCTTTATGAAATTTATAGGGCTTATTAGTAATGGTAAGCGACATAAATGATTAACATTTGGTGCAGATCGGTTTGTTTGTTTGTATGTTTGACTCATGTTTGTCTCAACGTTTGTTAGCAGTATAACTCAAAAAGTTATCAACGGATCTTCAAGAAAATTGTACAGCATGTTATAAGTATCAAAAGGCACAAATGATTAGATTTTGAAGTGTTTAAAAAAAAATTATGGTTTCAAAGCCAATTTTCATTTTTTGTTACCGTTGCCTCGCTTGGCGAAGGTATGCGCTTTCAAAGTGCTCTAGTTTATATATTGTATATACCTATATGTATAATATATATATATATATATAATGTTGGCAGCAACAGATATCTACGACAAATTTCGTTGAAACGCACATGACACATTTTTTCGAAAGCGTGTACGTGTATCAATGCGCGTCTTTTTCATCTAACTCCAGCAAGTCAGGGTAAGCAAGAAAAATACGACACTCTAACATTGACGCACTGCATCGAGCTAATTTACAGGGAAATTTAAAGTTTTCACCCCCAAATTTGGGCCCAAATTAAAGAGGGCTTCTTTTAACCAGTTCGCTTCACGGTGACAAAGTACCCATTCATTTGTGCGCAGTAAGTACCTGTCAATCGACCATTTAACTCGAACAGAGCGAGAAACGTTTTACAGAAATGGAACGGTTCACAAGTACAGATGTTTTCTCAGTCATTATTCATGAGCCCTGATAGCAGTTGCCAGAGTATGAATAGAACTGCCAAAAGAAGGCCTAACATATTACGTGAACGCGATCAATAATCAATGTTTGGGGTAGTTAACTATGAACTGCGAGCTACAGCTGAGGCTGTTTTTTGTAAAATAATAAAATAAATTCGGAACAAAACTGGGCACGCGGTACAAAATAGATCATATAAATTTTCATTTAAAAATTCATTGCTCCCTTTTGATCTTGTCTGCAGGTAAATATATACAATGTGCGGCGTAATTCTTGTTACATGTGCTACTAGAGCACTCTGAGAGCGCATACCTCCGCCAAGTAAGGCAACGGTAACGAAAAATTCAAATTCGCGCTTAAACCATGATATTCTTTGTATCAAGTCCGAATATAACTATTCGTGCCTTTTCATAGTATTAACAGCTTCTGCAGTTTTCTTGAAGATCCACTGAAAACTTTCTAAGTTATGGTGCTAACAAACTTTATGACAAACATAAATCAAACATACAAACGAACCAACCGATCTGCACCAAAATTTAATCATTAATGTCTTTTAACATTACTATCAAGTCCTGTAAATTTCGTAAAGATCCATTTGAAACTTTTTGAGTTATTTGCGCTAACAAGCACAAAATCAAGCACAACAACAAACACACAGACGAACCAACAGATCATCACGAAAATTTCTTCATTTACTCTTTCTAATAAACCTAACGACTTATGTAAATTTCATGAAAATACATCCATAACTTTTTGAGTTACGGCATTGACAAAAATGAGGCAGCCAAACAAACAAAGGGATGGATGGATCTTTACCAAAAGTTAATCGTCTGTTCCTCCTATTATACTTAACAATCCTTGTAAATTTTATCCAAATCCGTTCATAACTTTTTGATTTACATATCTTGATGACAGACACACAAATCCGACGAAAACATAACCTCCTTGGCGGCGGTAAATATTAACTAATGAATTTTGCTAAAATTACCAGATGCTTACTATACAATAACCTCTAACATACCTTATTTTTTATATAATTAAGCCACTAACGATTAGATTAAATTAGATAGCTGTCAGGAAACGGACCAACAGGCCCATTTCTAGATAGCAGCTGGGACTATTGCCATTATGTCGGAATCATTAAGGCCTGAATGTCTGAAACGAAGATCGTCATAGAGAAGCATAAAGAAAGAACCTGGGTCAATCCGAAATATGCTAACTCGGGAAAAACCTCAAAATCAACAAAATGATAGTCAAGAGGACGATTGGCCATTTCACGGAAACTTCGTCAACCAAAAACAGACCTCGATCGGGACGATCTTGCACCTCTAGAGCCCCAATATTCATCTAATACGCAAAGTAGAACAATCAGACGCAATCCGAAAAGGTCCATAAGCATAACGGCAAAAGAAGGAGAAACATCACCGAGGACTATGCGTAGGATACGTCGAGAAATCTTAGAACCTCTTCTTAAAAGCTCCAAAAGAGACAGCTTCTTTCTGCAGCTACATTTGAAAAGAGGCCACAGAAGTCACGGTAAATTAAAACCAGGTACTGTCACACCAGCCTGTATTGCAGTAATTCACCTCAGTGGCGTCACGAGCATTTACGTCGTCACGAACCAATAGCGAGGCTTGAAGGGCCCCCTGTTGCGTCACGCAATAGCTGCATC
>LQNS02278161.1:1163197-1175530 GCA_001587735.2 Parhyale hawaiensis
TTACTGTGAGAATTATACGTAGAACATCCAAAGTCTGTGGGCAGTAAAATGGCTAAAGTGAATGACTAGTAAAATAACCAAAGTGTATGGAACGTAAAATATCCTAAGTAAATGGCGAGTAAAAAATATCGAAAATGAATAACACGTAGAATTCTAGAAGGGAATGACTTTCAATTATGCTGTCTAGCAGTAAAAGTTGCGTTGTAGACGGAGCATGAAATTATTGAAAAATACACGGTGTGAACGTAAAATTCACCATTTGAACGAAACGTAAAAATTTCCTTTGCAATTAAATGAAAATAAGAATATACGGTACAGTCAATGCGGCGACACGCAGCAGTTGGATGATGCCAATACGCCCTCTGTGTGGGAAAAGTTTCACGTATGCGCCCCAATGCAAATAGTTCGTTCATGTATATTCCAAGTAATAAAAGAACGGGCGCGTTCTATTGGGCACTGAAATGGAAGTAGTGAGTAATGCGACGAGATAGTTGTTTTTGAGAGTAGGTTCCGGCTCCACCTACTTCCGGTTTCCCAGGCCCCGCCCACTTCCGGTTTGCGTCCCGCAGACCCCCGCTAAACCGGTAGTGCATTGGTCGTTATAAACCGGAAGCTCACGCGCGAGGGGAGCCGCGAAGGTAGGTTACCCTAAAAAACAACTATCTCGTCGCATTATCCACTACTAATGAAGTTTCCAAAGCTTGACCTGTCCAAAGCTTCACGAAGGTGGGCTGATTTCGACCCCATGAATTGAGCTTCAGGCACTGACCTTGAATCGGTTACCCTGGAGACATGCAGAACAACAACCTTGCTTGGGTCACAAGGAGTTTTCAGTCGGCACCGCGTAATCGGGTAGCTTCTAACACTTGCAACATGATTGAAAGTTTCGAAGCCGAAGCTTCTGTCCGAAGTGTCAGACGAGTCAAACCTGGAAGGCTTAAGAAAACTTCGATGCCAAATCGAACGTGCCCTCAGTAGCGAAGTATCGTGCGTGAAAAGCAATTAATGCAGTGAAGAGTTGATTGGCACGAAATATATCTTGCGTGGGTAAAGTTTCTAGGGAAATAATAACGTTTGTACGTCGAACAACTAATGGGCAAGTTCCTCCACTGAAGAAACTGTAATATTATTAAATGCTCTGTTTAGGCCTATACTTTAGTTTTCAATAAAATTGACACTAAGTCTAAACTAAACTTGCTAGGCGTAAAATACAAATGACACTAAAGACAACAGCTATGGGCAAAGCAAATCGGAGTTGAGCTGAGTCCAATAAGTTTGACTTATCCAAATGCTCAAACGTAAACTTGGTTCCACCCCATTCGAGCGAGTTTCAGGCGTCAGCACTGAACTGATTTCTGTCCAGACTTCTCCCAAAGACCCAATCCTGTTCCATAAAAGGGATCTTTTTAACTGTCTCAAGCGTAATGGCGCTGCTTCTAACACCTGCAAAACCAAAGCTCCCTTCTAAAGTTCAGGGCAAGTGAAGCCTCTTGGTTTTAGCTCAACTGCCCTAGCCGCATCAATCGATTGCATCTTAAATACCTACTGTATGCGGTATGAATAACATACAGTTCCAAAGAACACGAACTGTTGCAACCAATGATGAAGCACGGTTATGTTTCAGTAACCCTACGAACAAAAACTTTCAAACGTAAAAGAATCCTGAAACCGAAATTAGCAACAGCTACATTCTACCCACCCGCCACACCTACCCTCGCCCCTAAAATATAACCATCGGCAAAGTTTCCCGTCTTAAGTTACGCCACAAATGTTTATTTTACAACAGTTACTCGTACTTTGGAACGCTAAAATCTTCAAGCTCTCAGTTTAAATCTTTTCTCGCGAGAAGAAAAGCCTCGATAACGGTAGGCGCGGCATCGATTTCTGCTGTAACGCTTTGTTTCCTTGAGTAAAACACCTCGAGTTCGACTAAAAGAAATGACCGCGTCGACGGCATTTCTCGGCGAGCGAGGTCCAGGTCAGTCGCACCTTTACGGAGAGCAGCGAATGAATGTTTCTCTATCAGCGCCGGCCGGGAGTGTGTTTGAGAAGGTGAAATTGCTACGGTTCTCGGCTAACATAAAATAATAGACATTTGATCTATAAAGAGGCATGCCTGCGGAACACAAAATCTGAAGGTGTGGCTATACGTGTAGTATGTAATGCCGCCCCTGTTGTACCTGAATATAAATTTCAAAGATGATGGCGAATGCTTCTTCACATGCAAGATGGATTTTTGAAAGAAGGAAATGGAATGGATGGGGAAGTGACATCAAGAAAAATTAAATATAACCACAGCGCCGAGGAAGAACAAAATAAACAGTGTAAAGTATGTCAGATAATATCTAGTGCAATATGTAACGAAGGAAGAATTTTAGACTGCCCACAGAACGATCAACGTTTCGGGAACAGCAATTTTGGGAAAGAAAAACCAGAATAAAGACCATCAGTAGGAGGTAACAGAAGAAGGAAGCTCAGCAGACATGGAAATACATACAGGTGCCACGTATAAGTAGACAAAAATCGGGTCTCACATGAGGTGTAACATATTTACTGCATGTTAAATAAACGAATCGAATGGGATAGAACTGTGTGGTAGATGGAATTTACCATGCCCCTTAGAGTCTTTCGTCAACTGAGTTAACAAACATCAATTTTTCAAAGGAACAGTAATATCTAAAACATATCCCAACAGTTGCTTTGGAATGTAAGACTTATAATTTTAAAGTTGAGCCTGTGAAGGGCCAAAAGAAATGAGTAAGTGGCAGTACCTACTTTAGTTTCGCCCCAATAGACCTACAGGAGCTCAACAAACTGTCTTGCTAGAATAAAAAAGCTGGAGTAGAGCGCCCGAGAGCGTCTCAGAAATCTTCAGCTCGGAATTCTTTACTTCTGGCGGCAAGCCTGCAGGTCCGACTGCAAAAAATTTTAAACGACAAGTTCCAAGAACTAAAGCAAAGGAAAATAGTTTTGTGAAATCCACCACGAAATCATGAAGCAAACATTATTACTTATAAATAAATCAGCATCAAGAGCTAGCCCGACTAACTTTAACCAGAGAAACACATCAAGAAACAGTAAGTAAATGTTTATGTTTTTTCTTCAGAAATGCCAGTTTCGAGCATTAAGGAGAAGAAAAGCGACCAGAGAAATCCACCAATGAAACAGAAAAGATTTTTTTTTAGGGGGTGCTGTATTTTATTCAAAGGTTGTTGCTACAATTGCGGCTTGCTACACGAGAAATTCCATCTCTCAAGATTTTTGCTGTTTCAGGAGGCAGAAAGCATAAATAATAATATAAATTTCGAGCAACAAACTCTGCTCTGCTTTTTAGTATCTTCGACATCCAACATTACTGCTGTACTGGAAGTGAGCAGTGAAGAACTGTACTTAGTTCGGTTTGAATAAGATATAAATTTCAGGCAGTGCAAGTTTGAAGAACGCGAAAGATGCTTAGTATCCATCATGAATTCTTCGCCTATTAAATATGCAAGGACCGCTTGATGCAGTGAAAGATAGTTACGCTTTATGACGCATCAATGACGCACAAAAACTAACATTATAATAATGGGGAGGAATGTTTCATTTTTAGTTATTGTGATCCTCCGAGTTCAAGCAGTTATACCAAGAGAGACAATGGTCGTCCAGAGATAGAGGAAAAAAGAGAATCTGTAGTAATAACTCGATACCGAACACCGTGGATAGGAATAGTAAGATGAGAGGGTGGAGGAATACAAGAAAATATTACAGTAATGTAACTAGAACCAGAAAACGTTGGGATTTCTCACCCCGCAACCCACCAAGTCCCACCCGACTGGACGGGATGTGTCATACAAACAATTAATTGCCTAGTAAACATGACGAACAACAGTCTACACGAGTCTGCCATTATTTAATTAGTTTTCACTCTTCTTTAATTGTGAGAAAAGAAAACGCATAAAAGTTGCGAAGGACAGAAACACAGACAAACTGAAAACAAAACATCCTCAGAGAAACTCTGCGGGCTGGAATGATTTTGAAAACCTAACTAAATAGAAAGATAGATATACTATAGCCAAACTGGAACCATGGCTTCCAGTAATAGAGCATGATGGGGGCTAGCTAATTAATCGAACCCTTAGGTCATGGTTTACCCTACGCCTGAGGAAGATCTGTTTGATATCTGTTCATTATTTATAAGTTGTTTTTCCTCAAAAGAAACTTACTTTTTGCTACAACTTGTCATTGATCCGGGAAAGAAAGCGAGCAGTTTTGTAAAACAGATTCCTTTTTAGCGACGACCAGATCCTCTAACAATTTAAAAGAATATTAATAACGCATGTCAAAATCAGCTGTTTCATCATACATGGCCGAGATACACTGCAATGCAGCATAACCCTTCTGGTGCCAGAAACCAAGCCAGAGGTGTTTGCATCGTACCTACACTTTCTACCTAATTTCACTAAGGCAGATAGTAAAATAATACAAACCAGGCAAGGTATTTAAACAGTATAGCAGATGATGGTTCATTCCTTGTTCATTCTATCGAGACACTCTAAAACACCACAAATTATCTTTGTTCTCTACCTAACTCAGCGTTGGATGGTCTGACTCTCAACTTACGACCCTAGCTGGGGCTCATAGCCTAGGAATGTGCACTTTGTGTAGCAAACATGGTAGCATGTATACATGCAGTCATGTGGCAGGGGACTGTCTACGTTTCGGCCAGTCCCTGTTCGACTTCGGCCAGCTCCTCTTCGACAGTAAAAACAATAGACGTACGTTGTGGTGATATGAAGCGATTATTACATCGAATGATCTACGGTTTAAAAACAATTACACTTCACTAGTAAAGCTCAACAAACGTCTGAGTGCTATGTTGCCCACTTGGTATTTGAACGGAGAACCTGTCAAGAAAGTCGCTCCAAAGCAAACAAGGGAATAAAGTCTCGGAATACCGAGAAAAACTTGAAGGTTTAATTTCGTCTCGACAGCAAGGAGGCTCGAAGAAGAAGAGTGGGCAGGCTAAATGTCAAGGCTGCATCCCCAAGTTTCAAGACAGAAATGCAAAGGTCGTAATTCATGGCTGACATTTTCTAGATACAAAGTACGGTAGCTATATACTTTTCTGTCCTATAGCTGTGAAGCACGCTGCACATTAGGGTCGAAACACGAGAACGTTTCTCCATACCCTCCCGATTACATTGGCGCATGACGGCTTCGGCTTGCCCAGTATGTTTTACACTGTACAAAAATTGTTTAAAACATTGAGCTGCCATTGGAGTTATTTCCTTAGGGGAGCTGCCAACAGCACAGTATCGAATATCCCGCTCAATTTGAAGCGAGCTTCAACTTCCTACAACGTATATTTTAAAGCGATATTCCAACACGTTAAGCTAGAGTCAAAGTCACAGAAACTTTCGGGTGAAGGACATGAAACTTTCTCTTATGTTTTCACTCTCGCATGCAGCGGGCTTGCAAAATATAATAATCAACGTATCATTTTAGGCATGATAATGATGATGATTAGCAAGACAGATGTAGATACAGGCCCATCGCATTATTGCTGTACAGTATAAGTAGAAAGTAAATTTATGACGACTGGCAATATATTAAATAGAAATAAAAGAGTTTGGACGCCATCAGGTAAGTTAGAAGGATAACAGGTAAAAATATCACTAATTGTCCATCAAGTGCAAACTATGAAAATAAAAAAAAAAAACTTTTGTCAGTGAGACTAATCCACGTCTGAGTTTTTTATTATTAATCTGCAAAAGTACAGCAATCTTTATTCTTTACTTGTGCAAGTGTTAAATTAATAACGGTATCTTTTCATTTTTTAACCAAATGTTGTTATGTAGAAAAGCAAAAAATGACGGAATAGTTTAATGTCATAAGATGTGCCTAAACTGCTTAGTAAATCTTTCCACCTTTACGACACTCTCGAAATGAACTTCAGACACGACGACTGTTGCAAAAATTCAATTCAAATAAACTTACGAGCGTAGAAGTCTAACCTTACACAGTACGGTATAACTAAAGATAATTTTTTTTATCGTGATAATTAGAAAACAGTACTATATACAGCTAGCAGTAGACTGACCATCAGTCCCACCCTAGAGAGTAGCCGGGACCTACGCTCCGGCCTTCAATGAGCTATCGCCATTAATTCAGAATAATGGAGACTTCTAAGGGAAAAAAAACAAGATGAAAAAATATAGTCAGGCAAGAAGGTGATCGCGCAAGCACAATTGAATTCTGCAGATCATGGGAGCTAGGAAACTTCGAACTTAGTCGTGGCATGAAATATGGATTACGGTGACTGATCACAATTCGTCCTAAAATACCCATTCACACATGGATTGACGGCAAATTGAATTTCCAGGATTTCTAGAGTAAAGGTATCATCGATCGCTACGTCGGTGTAGAGTAAAGTTAAGCCCATAAGGTGTGAGTTGTCAGGAACTGCAGACATAAACGTTGGCTTTGCCCCTTTGAATAGACTTCTACTCATTAACGTCAAACCGGTTACCCTCAAGATGACCGGAAACTCAACCCTCCTCCGTAAAATCGAGTTTTTGGCCAAGTGAAGCGTTTTCGAGTTGATGTTAACACTTAAAACACGATTCACAATGGACAAACGAGCGCTCCGGTTGGCAATTGTAGACAGCTTAAGGTAAAGGTAAAACCAACTTGACCGTACCCCCAACTGGGTAATCCACAGGCACTGGTTTGTGCTGCAGACATAGGCCAACAGGCCCCAGAGGAGTATACGGCTGCAGTCGATCACAGATTGTTAGAGCTATTGCGCCAGTGGCGGAAGACTCCATGCGACAATCTGCCCAAACTCTCCCCATTGCTGGGAATGGTCAGTAAACCCACAGCAGTACACAGACCGGATGCCGACTAATCACGTCAAGCGCCGCGAAGAACTTGCGTAGCTGGGAGCGAGGTTTGAACCTGCAGCCTTGAGAGTCAATGTCTAGTGGACTTAGTTAAACTGGACGTTACCATGTCGACGACACCTGAAGTTAATAGGTATAGAAAGGCTTACGCTCTAGCACAACAGCTAGTAAGGTGAACATATGGGTAAAAAGAAAAAGCTTTAACCTCTTTGGGCTATAACAAGCGATATTTCACGGCCTACAAGGGTGGTGCAAAAGTCAGACACAGGGTTATTCCTTTCTTCATTATCTGAAATATAACGCATGTTTCTGCCTATCACTCTATCCCTGCATTCTGGTACAGGCAACTCTCAAGAAGCTCCTGCGTACCTATTTGATATTCTTATCTCGAGTTAGCCAGCTGTCAACTTAAGGCTTGTTTCGGAATTCTAACAATGTTCCCATCGCTCTTTTTATTTTGCTTCAGTGTGGCCTTTTTTTTTTTCCTATGCTTATAAAATTTTGTGCAGAGTCGCTACTAAATACATTTATTTTAAACTGTTAGGCTATCTCGAGCCGGGCCTTATCGTTGCGACCGTCTATTTTCAGCACCTATCCTCTTCAGAGCTTTATTTAAAGCTTCCTTCAGTCGACCTAATTTACCGCCCAGCACTACCTACAGGTTGTGAGTACACCACCACTAGTGCAGCACTAAATGATGCGGCACTGGTGCCGGGACCACGTTATGCAATCACAAGTACAACTTGATGCGAGGATACGCAGCTCACACGTCGTTCTGGATATATGGATTTAAAGTCAGTATCATAGATACGTTAGCATGAACGACGGGCGAGCTGTGCATTCTCGCAACAAGTTGTGAGTGCAAATGCGCAGTGCGGACCCGGCATAAGATTTACGAATCACCCTATAGAGTTCCTGAAAAATGCAAATAAAGCTTCGTCTTGCCCAGCGTGCGTACAATATAGGCCCGTTCGACTGTACCGTAAAATGAAATAATCCAGGCTTAACTTAAGTAAGCTTGAGGCAAGTGCCCTGGCTTCGACCCGAATAAAGTTTCAGGCGTAAATTAATCCGTAATTGATTGCTGGTGTGTGAGATGTTCGAGAATTAAAATTTATTTCGTGAAAGAGATTATATATCACTCGGCTCAGCATAATAGGGCGGCTTCTAGCACCTGCAACACAATTTAGAAAGTCGAAGCCAAAGTTCCTGTCCGCAGTTTCGGAGAAATTAAGTCGAGTGAGCTTGGTTGAGGTCGACCGTTACGACCCTATCGAACTCACCCGATTTATAGTTAGATTCTTGATTAGTTGCTCCTATATGATGCATTTTTACTAGCATCATCTAATTTCAGTAGTTTTTTAATAAAGTTAAGTAGTATTTTTTTCTTATATCTTCTGTTAACGAGCACATAGCTAGTAGCTGAGACAGGTGTCTTTTGTAGGGTTTTATCCCTTTCGTGAACGACCTACTCTTACCTTTCCCTTAAGAACAACACTTAATTTGTTACTTGCCATAATTATATTGAAGTATTGAAGATGTAATCCTTTCGTGTCAAAATTAAACATCACTTTCCGTAGGAATCGTACTACTTGTAATGAGCAACGTAGACCCAAAAGATTCAAAATGCATTAAGCTTTCAACAACCATAGCGCTAGGTAATCGTGTTTATCTCCTTTATGTAGTTCATAGATGCATCACTGTATCTATTGGGTGTTAATAATGGCAATAGCTCATAGAGGATCGGGGTGCAAGTCCCGGTGTCTTTTTGGGAATGGGCCTTTTGGTTCGTCTACTGCCGCCTATCTAATCTAATCTAATCTAATGATATTGTGCTTTCACTTAACTAAATAAACCCTTAGATCCAGCTTGACGTGAAATGGGCAAAAGCTATTGTATGAAACGATAATACAGAATCTTCAAAGTGTCATGGAACTCCACAAAACTACACATCTAATGCCTCATATTTCACTGTACTATCTGCCTGATACTCCACTCATTTAAACAGCATCTAAACTTACAGGAGATTAAATTGATACAACAGATTTTACAGAGAAATTATCAAGAGCGAGCATATTTTTTTCATCTCATCAAGTTATTCATTAGCCTGGCGCTGCTTCTAAAGTTAACACCGTCTCTCATGGTGTGTCGCAATCGCAACGTTCTTAATCATGTTATCCCACAGAGAAGTCCAAGTAACTCTTGAATAAAAGAGATCAAAAGTTATCAAGTGCCAGGTGGGATTAATATTACACGAGGCACGATAATAAAATAAATATCGGTAAAGGCGTCTTACGCTAGGCCAATTTTTTTTTTTAACTGTTAAAAACAAAAGGGATAACTTATGTCTGAAATGATTCAGGGATCAGTTAAAAATTAGCACCTACAGAACTCTAATCAACTTCCTCTGAGCTCCTCGAACTGTTGTCCCATACTTAGTCACAAAATGTGGTCCAATTGCTGCAGATCTCGACAAGCGCTCGGCCACACTCTTCGACATGGATACCTATGAGCTCCTCAACCTGGGTTCCTGGTCGCAAAGTACGGTCAAATCACCGAAGATCTCGACAAGCTTCCTGTTATATGCTACAAACGAATCCAAACATTGATCTGTATCATCTGTTGCATATGTTGACCACAACTTCGACTTCACGCATGAATCTGTCATAGCAAGCGGCGGCCCAAACACAGACTCTGTAACTTGTTCGTCTAACTTTGCACTCGTGCAGAGGTTTATGTTTCATGAACATAACTCCTATTGGAAACTGTAGCCGTGTTTAGCAGTTTTGACGCTCTACTTCATACTGACATGAATTATTAAGGGGCAGACAGCCTCGCCTCCAAGTTTTATTCTGCGTCGAGTATAACGTTTCAGGTTTAAACTTAAGTTGAAAATAAAATTTACCATAATTGGACGGCAATATTAATATTTACAACCTTGACTTTTCTGAAGCTTCAGACAGGAGCTTTGGCTTCGCCATTTTGAATATTGCTGCAGGAGTTAAAAACAATTCGATTGCGGTTACGCTGGGCTGGTTGCGTGGGGGTTTGTCATCCTCATGGACTTCCTCCATTCCCACGTCTCCAGTCTAGTATAATTTAATAATAATAAGACACTTTGAAACTTCATTTTACGGGGTAAAAGATAGTTTGCCGAAAGCCCAAGGGTAATTTATCACAGATAAATAAATTACACTCGATGCAACGGGTTGAAGCCAGCACGTCTCTCTAACGTTTCAAGCAAGTTAAGCCTCGAAAGCCTAAATTTGTCAACCAATTAAACGCGCCCATATCGACCATGCAATTTAATATATTTTAACAAACAAACCATCGATCACAGCTATTAGATTTATAGGAAGTCTCCTAATTGTTAATAAACAGCGAGATAATTATATAGACAGAATGCAAGGTAGACGGGTTATAGAACGAAAATAAAATTAAGTAAAAAGTAAAATCAAAATAAAACACCTCGCAATGACCGGATGTACATAACTTTGCGATCATCCGTTGCGATTCTATATAATATTGTCCTTATTTCTTAGAGTAAACATGAAAAATGTGCAATTCTACAAACTGAAGTTAGGCTTCAACTTCAACAACTTTTGTCTAATGATTTGGGCGAACTTCATAAGGGCAGATGTAGTGTACATCTTTTTTTTCTGTAATCAATATGCCAGGGGAAATATAGTTTATACACTACAAATAACTGCATCAATTTGCAAGCAAACTTCAGCTAAAGTTCATTCCTCGGAATGAATCATCGGTCATAATTTCTAGAAAGAATGAAACTTATATATCGTGAAGAGCGAGTAGGATTAATATTGGGACATGCACAAAGCGACTGCATTGAGTTTCTTCTACTTGAATGAGTAAAATACGTAAGTGTGAATGATCGGTTGGATCTTGAAACCGCGAGGCACAATCTCTAGAAAGGGAGCAAACATGGAATCAACTTCTAGAAAGAACGAACAATGTTCCGTATCCCAAGGTATAGGTACGGTTCTCCACCAATATATTTATACATGCCAAACCTTAGGCAAACAGCTATATAGCATGTGGGGGCAAATATATTTTCGCAGTCAAGATTTCATGCCAGAAGCATATACCTTCCGTGCCGAAGGCTACTAACGCACTATTTCTCGATGTGCCTATTAATTTAGAAGCTTACTGACGAAATCATACGCCCATTGCTGGAGGGCGTCGCGTGCCGACGGGGCATGGAATATGGAAGTTAGATTGGCTGCTTCTGCGGGCAGGTTAAGTGCTGTGATTGCAGTTACTGTGTCGAGGTGTATTTGACGCATTGGTAAACTTCCGTGATACGACTGTGCTTATTTTAGGGTAGAGCTTTGGATTAGTTACGCTAATGTAGAGCCTAGAGGAGAGCCCATGCAAGAGAGGTTCTATGGGTGAATATACGCCAAGTCGGGGTGCACTCTGGCTGCTGTCCTGTGAATGGATATTCGTTTTTTCAGAAACTGAGGATTGGCTCGGCGGCTGAAATATGTGTACTAGAGGGAAGTGATGAAATGGTCCTACATAAGTGAACATGTCATGTCAAAGTTGATTAGGGCAGCGGCACCGCATAAGGGTATTCTGTATATCAGGGGCTGAAAAGTTGACTTGGTTAAAGTAAAATGCGCACAAGGAGAACGAGATTTAGAGGTTATAATCAGAAGTGACTCTGGTTGTGTTACTTATTGTATAAGAATATTATCGATTTAGGGACCTGGAGTTGCAGTTTGGTTGAGGTGGACTGGTGGTGGTGCGACTATCACGGCGAGTGATCACAGTTCTGTCAATAACATTCTAGGCCAAAAGTTTGTAATTAAATTGAGACACGTGAAAACATTTGGAAAATCTGAGAACAACATTCTGATATTAATTGAGGTACGGCAGTGCATATTTAGTATTCCATATTCATATCTGTAATACATGTTTGCTACCTCTAGTGAAAACAATAACACCTTTAATTATGAAAGTATTTACTGCAGCTTTCTTTAACTAGAGCTGTATGGGTGAAAATGTAGGGTTAATACTTGTGTATCCGCACAAAATGAATAGTGTTCGATGGGTTCAGTAACAGCCCGACTCTTGTTGCGAGAGGTTTTATCGTACTGCGGGCTGTAGACTTCCGCGAGGACTCTATCAAGAAAGCAGTCTCCCACGTACCTTTCATATGAACGAATCTACAATATTTGGTCGAATTTAGCAAATCCATTGTACGGTTCTTTCGCTGTACAGTGATGATCTCTCTATGATACATATATACGAAAGTTTTCTCTTGTATCAAAGCTAATAACTGCAGGAGATCGGTCAACTCGTTTAAATATCGTCTTGACTTACATTGGGAGAGACATCCTCCACAGCTAAGAACTCCTTCTCCACGAATCGCAAGCTCTTAACTGCCAAAGCTTCCCAGGCCATTTTAAGCTGACTTCGTCTCACT
>LQNS02278161.1:1189112-1202756 GCA_001587735.2 Parhyale hawaiensis
ATTTTCCAGTCGCCACGCATTTCTGCATACAGGCGCACTCTCTATTTTCAGGGATCGTCTCCTTTCACACGCTCTGAGATCCATTTATAGCCCAGTTCCCCCTCAGCTCAAAAAAACCTGATGCATTCAGTTCCTTTTTCTTATTTTTCTCGACAGAGACAATTGAGCAACTTGTCAAAAATACCAAATTGTTAATTGCCTTGACAAAGAGAACACGATTCAAAATTCATGTCTCGAAATAAGCGTAGCCGCAAGCTATCTAGGAAATACCCATTTACAGGAAGCTGAAGATAAAACCGGGAAAGGTTAGATAAGAGTCGAACCACTACCATAACATGCATTCATGTTCTAGTATATTCGTATACATAAAGTAACACTATATACCTAACATCTATACTTATTTATGCATGTTTCCCAATTGATAGAAACGCATACACTATGCCTAATGTAGGCAACTAGAGTCCCTCCGGTTACCCACAGAACATAGCATGGCACACACAACCCGAACAGACATGGTTTGCGAGACGGGGACACACTAGTAGAGGCCCTAAATTGTTTCCTGTACAGTTCTGCTTTCGCTTCCGTTGCACCGGGCGGTAAGTTTTTCATTCCACTAGTTAGTGATAAAAAAAATCTGTGTAATGTAAACCAAAAGCCAGAACTCCTGTATCCCAGCAAAACATTCCACTCTTCATGTAATCGCAAAAACCAAGAAAACATCGCACACAAAAACATCACACTATGTAAATCTCAGAGTGAATACATCACACTATCACATTTTACAATGAAAACATAACACTATTTAAAAAAGCATCTAGCCTTACATGACGACTACACATTACTTGATATTTATGGATTTAAGGGTCATTTCTAGTATGACAAGTTAGATAAAAATATAGACAAATCAATACATTGTAGCTCGTTTTTTTCCATTCCAACCACAATATCTTGGCAGCTACGGCGATCTCAACACACGGTGAAATTTCTGCTTAAAGTAACTTAAGCTGCAGCCAAACTCTTCAGGTATTGATTACGAAGGTAATCTAGTTCTTATTACTTCAAACAGTACAAGCAGAAAGCTCTCTCAGTAACGTGCCTAGTACTTCGAGCAAGAAAAAGTTTATTTCCAGTGCTTCTTTCTTCTTCTCAGGTCCTCGTAATCAAATGTGTCTGGCTTGAGCTTTTGGTTTCATTACCTAGAGATTTCTCTGGGTATAGGCACAGATTATAGATATTTCTGCAGTAGGCACAGCTCGTCTTCTATCACGACCACAATCACATAACAGCTAGGGAAATCTCCATAAATAGTTTTCCAGCAGGCATCCCTCGTCTTCTATCACGACCACAATCACATAACAGCTAGGGAAATTTCCATAAATAGTTTTCCAGCAGGCCCAACTCGTCCGCTACCACGACCGCAATCACGTGACAGCTAGGGAAATCTCCATAAATATTTCTGCAGTAGGTTCAGCTCGCCTTCCATAACGACCGCAATCACATTACCCAGCAGCAGCAGCAAAATCTCCAGAAAAACAACAATTTGCGAGCAAAAATATAAGGCAGCTGGAGCGTGCGGTATATACTGGCGCACTTAGCGAACAGGGAGCTGCGCCCCAACTTTTACCGTAAAGTTTTGCGCAAGTTGATGTCAATAACGCAGCCTATCTCAGTGGTATGAGGAGCGACGATATGACTTTTAGCAGCAGTGCCACCGGTATGACCTATGACAGGTATGACTTCAAGCAAGAACGTCAGTGGTATGAACTCTATGACTTCCGGCTGGAGTGGCAGCGGTATGACCTATAACGAGTGGTAACGGTGTGACCAGCTTATGACGAGAGTCTGCGTTGTATGAATCATATGTTCTATAAAATGGCATATAAGTTTTATACATGTATAATTCTATATATGTATATATATAACCTTATGATATCACTTCCAGACTGCGTTCTATAAACCGCACTCGGACTTTCGCCTTTTGACGGCGTCGGAACCGGTCAGCCGTCGGAATGTTTTGTTGCTCCTTCGCAAAAACGGGAGACGTGCACCGTTAATTGATTGCAAGTTCACTCCAAAATTTAAGAGACATCCTAAACTTCACTAGTCACGGCCTGCGAAGTATTCGCGAGTATGTCTTGTTTCATCTTGTCTGTGTTTCTGTCCTTACAACTTCTAAGTTAGTTCTTAAATGCATTGTCTTCTAGTTCATCAAAGAAAACGATGTAATTAATGGTAGACTCGTGTAAGCTGTTGCTCAGACGATAAAATTTAAAAATTAGTTACCTTCCCCAATGATTCGCCTACATTTATACAATAAACGCGAAAGAATTTTCAGCCCGAACATTCCAATTCCTAGAGAAATACTCTTTTCAACTGCTTATCTACTATTTACAGAAACACGACAGTGGCGGACCTTTCATGCAAAATACTTCTTCCATGCATTGGATGCGCTGTTACTGACTAAGCTGCCTAATTATAAAGGTTAGAGCCAGTATCGATTCATCGAGAAACAAAATTATTCCAGATAATTACACGGCACTAGTAAAATGTCAGGTCTGAAATACTCTATTCATTGAGGTGCTCACTTCTAGAGATACAGCAGAACGGCAGGTTGAAACTAAAGTACCGAAAAATTGATCATTCGACGAAAATCTATCCTTAGTGCAACCTTAGTTACAAAACACAGCAGTGAGAGTCATTCTACTCCTAAAATACCGAAAATTTTGATACTGGAACATGGTATTGCGAGCATAATTTGCTGCTGAAATGAAACGTGAGATAGTGCAAAGATTTGGCTACCATCATTGGGCAATAGAAGAAATTACAGGCAGGAAACCTCAGTCACTGAGCGGTAAGTTTAGCAAGAGAAACACGGCCGTGGAATAATTTTACAGGCAGGACTCATTGAGAAGTTCACTCTCGCAACGATTTAGTGACAGAAAGAAGCACGGCTTTGGAGGAATTTCAAGGGGTGAAACCTCATTCATTCACACAGACTCAGCAAAGGGAAACACGGGGTAAAATAATTTTGCAGGCAGGATCTCCCATTCATCGCGCTGTTAATCTTGTACAAGGATTTAGCAATTGAGAAAAACGGGGAATTTCAGGGGCCAAATACCCCATCCATTCGGCGGGCAAGTGCCGACACAAGAGACTCAAGTAAAGCAATTGAGGCGGCTACGATCGATGTCACAGCGTTGGCGTTGCTGCTGTACTGCGGCACTGAGCTTCCAAAATGCTTCCTTGTTTGCAGTTACGGACGTTTTTATTGATAGGAAACACATTAGATTTTCCTGAAACGCAATGAAAAATTGGAGTTGGGTCCCAGTACCTTTCGAAAGCGGACGTGGAATGCGTCCTTGTAGGCATTTACATGTCCAAGCACCATTTTAAATCAGACGTAGCATGTATCCTTGTTACGGCCCGCGGTGTATCTGCACGGATGTTCAGTATTCGCCGCGTGTGTGTGTGTGTGTGTGTGTCCGTCCGGACCACTTTCGTGGAAATGTCTGTCCGGGGCGAACGGTCCCATTCCCAACATTTCTTCTGTTCAGAACCAATTTAATGCGTTGTCCAAGCATGCTGGGCAAATTTTCTACCGATCTTAGTCCACCCCGCCCTATTAGTATTTTGTGAGATACATTATTGCACTGAAACATGATTTCATGGGTTGTGGGCTGGGAGATCCATACGTGTTTAAAACACTAGTTCTAGTTTGAAGTTACGGGGGTTTTGTTATACTAAACCAATCATTTTTAACGCACTGAAAATAGGCATTTTGTGTCATTACCTTTTTAAAATCAAAATGGACTGCATCTTTGGCTGCACTTTTATGTTGATGCACTACTGAAATCTGATATAATACGTACCTATGCATCCTTATTTGAAGTTATGGATTTCATTTCTTAAGGGAACCCATCAAACTTTACTGCAACACAGTAAACAAATTGAGCTTTAGTTCCAGTTCCTTTCTAAATTGGACGGAAAATGAAATGAAATGAGTCCTAATTTGCACTAATAGATTTATTTTTACAGAAAAAAAATCAAATTTTTGGTAAAACGCACGTAAAAAAATTGACCTTTCGTCCCTTCACGCTCACTCGCGAGCGAAGCCAAGAGCGGTAATAATGTTTTCGTTGAAGATATAAGTATAGTTATTTGTATATTTGTCTGTGCACCCAAAAAGAGGTAGAAGGAATTGAGCAATGTTCGTAGTTTTCGCAGGGAGTCTGGTGGGTTGATTTAGATGTGAGAAATGTCAGAAAACTAGAATTAGCCGGCCATCAAAAATGACGGCGATGAATTTTATCCACCCAAAGAAAGGCAAAAGGAGTTGAGTTATAATAATTTTTTGTAGGCAGCCAGGTGGATTCACTGAGATCTGAAAAATGCCAAAATGCTAGAGTAAGCTGGCCATAGAAAGTGATGGCGTTGAATTTGCTCCCACTGCGGGTGATGGTCTTACGCCACGAGGCGTTATAGTTTTATAATCGGACGTACTAGATAATGGATGAATAGACAAGAGCTCTTTGCGCAGCGGCTCCATTATGTATACAAATATGTTAGCATAATAGACACAAAAACATACTAAGGTGTTGCTCATTACGGTTCACCAAACTCTAAATAATTGATCTTTTAATGAAGGATGGAAAGTGGACTATTAGTAATAATGATGAATGAGAACAGTTCTGGTCACTTGCATTCGACGTACATAACTGTGACAGGGAATGGATCTTGATGATTATCAATGACGTTAATCATTGATCATTATACTTTATCGCAAGACAATAGAAAAAAATAGATCAATAAATACAATTCGACATTGCGGCCACAATTTCGTATGCTAGAAATAGAAAATGAATCCTTCGTAAGTAATAGACAGTGTTCATCATTCTTTAGCGTACATTCATTTATCGAACACGGGTAATGAATAACAGTTACTGTATATAGATAGCGCTATATGCAATTTGAGGGCACTTTAGAGGTGCAGTTACATATACAAAAGATGAGGAGAAAATTATACCACTTTTGACACATCTCAAGTGAGCTACAGAAAATACGGAAAAATACAATATGTAATTTACTAATAACCATTGTATATATACTTTTGACCGCAAAAAATTCAGCTCACATAGCCCAGAAAATATACTTTTCAACTAGTAGAATAGTCTGGAAAATTAATAAAAAAAAAAATTCATAGCCCTGAGTCGGTCAACCTGCTTCCTACTTTCCTTCATCTTAAATTACGCACTTCCTACTTGACGCAAGATTTTCTGACCGGCAGCATTTAATTTTATTATTGTTTTTTTCAATCATTTCTCCTATTTTTGGCAGTCACGCAGTCCGTGTTTTAGATAATTTAGAGTTATTATATCATCACAAGTACCACTCACGTTAGTTGTCACTTTTAAATCATCATATAGTCGGCGTTAATTCTATCTCTATAATCTATAGATAGCACAGTGGCGTCCATAATGAAAGCGACCGATTGTAACAAAACTGAAAGTAAAATTGGCACCTAAAATGAGCAATCAATTAGTACTGAAACCAAATTGAACGTTCTAAAGCAATTTAAAGATGGGATCGGCGCCAGAGATAACAACTTGTCTACAGCAACTGGGCAACGACAAAATGGAAGTTTGCGTTACGTGTGTCTTAAAAGAAATAAAAAACATACTACCAGTCTACGCCATTCGCAACAATTTATACGATTGAAATACTGTCGTACACTTGAATATACAAGACCGGCGAAGTAGTTATTGTAAAGGCGATCCGCCGACATGCTGCCACTTTTCACTGTTGGCGCTGCGTGCCTGACTCATGTGCTCGAGGTGCCGAGTTCAAGCGACAAGCCTGTCACGGGATCTTTGTCGCGTCCAGAGCGCTGAGTCGGCAATTGTTTGGTATGCGGAAGCTGGGTGGGTGCTCCTGCCTGGCCAGGAATGGGAGGGTGGGGGGCTCAGGTCGATGAAACCTTCCGTTTCGGCGCCATAGTTCTTAGCGACCCGTGGTCGGCCGCGGCTCTACTTACTCCTCTGGGGCCAATAGGCCTATACCTGCAGCACGAACCCGTGCATGTGGGTTTCCAAGGGGAGGGTACAGTCAAAGTTGACTTTACCTTTACCTACTCTAGGATTTACTTCTGGAACCTATCTAGCGTAAATTACGAAGTTCAACTGAATATGTAATTCATATTGCGCATAGAGACTGAAAAAAATCTCATAGTTATGAAAACTACGAGTATTTCAAGTGTTATTGAAGTCGTACACTATTTTATCAATTATTAGCACAGAGAAACCTAGAACACTGCTTCAGCTGAGTGGTTATGGTTGTGATCAATCGAACGTTTTTTATTCAACATAAGAACAGCTTTTAGCTAATAACAAATGGCGTAGCTAATTGAAGGGCACTGCTGATTCACTTATTACTCAAAATGAAAGATAACAAGGTGAGTAATCGAAGAAAGATGCTCACAGGATCTAAATAATACTAAGGTAACCTAGCCTATATATGGCGTCTCTCAGGCGGGACTCGACTATAAGAACATAGGATGAAAGAATCTAACGTACTTTCCTTCTATGAAGGATTCATCAATAAGTATTAGACCACATTACTCCGTTAAGCATTAAAGGCAGAACAAATTGTGATTTATTAATCTGAAATTTATTTTCACCCCTTAGGATCGTTATCAATATTTTCAATTGCACGGGCACCACTTGCTATATATCAGAATACCGATGATTACGTACAAAATTGAATATTAATTGAAACATAAAGGAGTGCTTCCATGTACGAGAAACAACAACTTAATTTGGACCATATACAAGGTAAATGCCATAGTTCTATTGCTATAAGATACAGTACCTATATCTGTATTTGGGTCTCTGAAGAGTTAAATACGTAGTGCTATTGCTGGGACAAAGTACAGCCTTAATTAATTAGGATTACAAGGTAGATACCGACAATAAACGAAGCAAAAGCCCATTCCCAGTGAGGAGCGGAGACCAGGCTCCGGCTTGCTTCGAGCTATTACTGCAGTGCCAAGACATGTAAAAAAAACACAAACATATAAGGTAAAACCGTCGCCATTTATACTCCCAGTGACTCAGGGCCAAAATTACTGACTTCGCTAATTATCGAGAGGTCGGGAGTTCGAGTCCTCACCAGGGAAGGAAAGTCCTGGCCCTCGGGAATGTGTAGCGTCAGCAAATCTTTCACTCGTAAGACTGGGAGGGTCAGAGGGCGCAGTTGTCCATCGGGTATCCCGTTCATATGACGCCATGCCCAAACAATGTGTGATCGATTGTAGCCGTACACTCTACGGGGCCCAAGTGAACATTTACCTGTGGCATGAACCAGTGCATGTGAGTTTTCTGGTTGGAGTGTGCAGTCAAGACGCTTTTACCTTTTACTAAATATATGACTATGTAGTACATATGTGACCAGTTGCACCAGTGCATGTGAGTGTTCTGTTCGGAGTGTGCAGTCAAGACGCTTTTACCTTTTACTAAATATATGACTATGTAGTACATATGTGACCAGTTGCACCAGTAAATTGGGTATCGATATGAACGGATCATGGAGAAGGCGTTCGAAAGTGTGAAGGGTGCTGCACCCAAACTTGTGTGGGCTATTTTTGAAACTGTAGTCCGTCTGTATTTCGACGACTTCCAGGGTAGACTATTCAAACTGTGCTAATCCTTCAAAATTTATTGAATTTGAGAAGGCTATCGCTTCAAATATAAAATTTTAATTCGAGCGTTATGGCATTATGCGTGGCGTTCTTAAGAAAAACAATTAAATGGAACCTTAAAGAATTAACTAGCTGTGTTACATCCACGAAAATATATATTAATTTGGGAGCTCAGGAGACCAATTCCTGAGTAATTCCTACGAAAGTTTATTTTTAACGGACGCCATGAATATTTAAATGTACTGTTCATAGAATTTGTCTCTTATTTTTTACATTCGAGGATAAGCAGTGCCTTTCGTGAGAGAAGTTACTACCTAAATTGGACGGAATTAAATGAGTAGAACAATCAACCCTTGCTACCCAAAAAAACAACACACAAATACAGAATTTATTTTACAACAACGACTAAAGAAACACCATCAAAAGATTTTTTCTATCTTACTAAAATGGATCTATAGCTCGAAGAGGACCAGAACTTGGCTTTAGATTCTCTCTCAGAAAAGACCTGTCGATCCATCTATTATCAACTATCTAAGCTAATCTTATAAGCATATAACAAACTAGAGAACTCTGAGAGTTCATATCTCCGCTAAGGAAGGCAATGTTAACGAAAAATTCTATTTGGCCCCTAAAACGGGATTTTTTGTCTTCTTTCTTTTTATCCTGACCAAAATTTGGTCATTTGTGCCTTTCAATGATAGTCGTTCCTGTAGTTTCCTTGAAGATTCTCTGGTAACTGCTTGAATTATGTAGAAACAGTCACTAAGACAATCATATAGTCAGACACACAAACGAACAAACAGTTGGTCATTTGTGCCTCTTAACATTTCAAAAAATGCTCGCGAATTTAATGAATGTCCGTTCATAACTTTTTCAGTTGACAAACATAAAAACAAACATGGAGACAAATAGACAAACGAGCTGACAGATCATCATAACAATTTGGTCAGTTGCTCTTCGCAACAACCCAACAGTACCTGAAAATTTCATGAAAATCCGTCCGCATTTTTTTTTAGTTGTGTCACCAAGGATACATTAGGTAAACAAACAAGCAAATGGTTGGACGGACCTGCAGTAAAAGTTTATCATCTTTTCCTCCTAATAATACCTAACATTCCCTATAAATTTCAAGAAAATCCGTTCGTAACTTTTTGAGTTCTCTTGATGACAGACAAAAACAGAATAACAAATTAACAGACATACCGTACTCCGACAAAATACAACCTCCTCGGCGGAGTTAATAAAATTTTTAAAATCATGGCAAACGAAGATGATACTAGGGAAGGAAAAATATGGAATGGCAGGAAGACCAGAAGAATGTAGGTGATCTTAAAGCAGGAAAAATATCGGATAACAGGATATCCCGAACAATAAGGATGATATCCAAACAAATCATCAGGAAGATTATCTAATTACTGGATTACCCAAGGATCCTGTTGCCATGATCAGATGGTTAGTAAGAAATAGACATTAAGCAACCGAAACATTTAGCATCCGGATTCAATTCCAATAATCAGATATCAGGGCAGACATGGGGGAAGCAAGAGCAACTGGTTGGATAATTCAATTTCATATCGAATATTTAAATGAAATAGACGAATAATAATCAAATTTCCATCAATTTTCTGGCCATTAATTCCAAGAAAATGCGCAAGGGAGCTATGAATATTGAGAGAAATCGAGAGCCCTTGAAATGTCTTTTTTTAGACACTGATAGGCAATTAAACTGACGGAAGACAGAGGAGAGATATTGGACTGATTGGAATAAATTAGCAATCAAATGGCGGCCAACCGGAATGATAGACAAGTGGTACGGTAGATGTCTGGAATGGAGGAATGGAACGGCAAGATGGAGGCATGGCACTGAGACTGGAGAACTAATGGTGTTATGGTATGGAATGGCCAGCTGTAAGTAGGAACTGTGGTATGGAATTGTGAGCTGCTGGTATTGTGGTATGGAATGGTGAGCTGCTGGTGTTGTTTTACTGGGAGGCGAGCAGCTTGTATGGGGCTAAATAGAGTAAGAAAAAGCATAGTCCAGTAACACCATTTAAAAAATAACAAAATAGCTTTGTCAGACTGTGCTCTAACTTCCTCTGTTCTAAGGTGAGGGTGCAGTGACCTGAAGAAGAAATAAATGTATTGCATCGCAGGATTGGCAACCTTAAGGTTGCCAATCCTGCGATATTTCGGGCATCAAAATAAAATCATAAAAACTCTCTGGAAAAACAGAAATCTTACGGCACTAAATATTGCGGCGCTGGATGTGTTCCTGAGGTCGGCTGCTTCGTGTTGCCATCGATTATTAAAAACGAGCGAAATAAAAATGTTTCCATCCACAGAAATATGTTGCGGTCAAGCAGGAAATTTTCGCCCGTAGAGTTAGGCTGCTGCCAAACAGTGAATTTTTCAATAACCGAATTGTGTTAGTGTCATACAAGGAATTTTTCGATAATACATCCATATTTAGGCCAAGCAGGGAATTTTTCACCCGTAGATTTTTGTTACGGGCAAGTAGGTACAGAATTTTTCGCAACAATAGTTTTCTGGCAATGGCAATAAGGAATTTTCAGCAGTAGATATACGATACAACCCAATAATTAGTTTTTTTTCACCAACGACATATAGCTACTGACGCCTAGACGTCATATTTTTACCGGTAGATTTACTACTGCTCTGTTGATACACTTGTGTCACTAAAAACCAGTTAATTCTTCAACGCGGAAGTAAAACTTATTTATTGTGAGAATAATTGTATAATAGTGTCCAAGACGTAGTGCAGAGAATACTTTCGGTATTTTGAGTTAAAACTTTCTAAAAAAATAAATAAAAAGGTATATTGTGTTTAGAAAATTGAACGACGTGAGGATACTTCCATCCGTAGATTTATTTATGACACAGAACGATAAATAAACCGTTATCCAGCGCGGATTTACGGTGTCATAAAAAAGATATTTTCATCAGTAGGTAGTAGAGGGGATAACAATAATATCGGTATTCGCACAATGGGCTAATTTTTTCGACTAGGTATCGCTATTCGCTGATACCTCGATACCTTTCACTGTTACCTAGCTCACCCATTGTCGCGTGTATCCATTGCTGGACATAACTATTTTCTCTTCGGAACTTAAAACAAAAGTGTCCATTTGCAGTTGGTTGACTCTCGAAAATTAATGATGTTTATATTTTAGTGTAATAGATAAACGTTATTAACCAATTTCGGATGGGTTAGCTGGATTAATTTGCGTTACGGTAAACTGTTTCTACTTTCTGTATGTGATGTAAATAAATTAAGCGATACAACTAAGATTCTAGGACTTTTATCCCTATTTTAAATCTTGAAGAGGACTTTCGAGACCTCGAAAACAAATGGCTGAAGAACAGACTGATGTACTACGTAACTTAAAGCCATGTAGACGATGCATCAAAAAATGAACACGAACGGAATAAGGTTGCTGCGCAGCGAGCAAAACTAACGGGAGGACGAGAAGACCAAAACGAAGTGACAGTTTTGTGGACCCCAGGATCTAAGAGAGCTCATTGATCGTCTCTTTGCATATTATTAATACTAGTGACTCGCGTAGCTGTCAAGTGGCGGCAAAAAATTAGAACCTCAGCGACCCCCAGCCCCCCTCTCTCTAGACGGACAGTTCTCTTACTATAGTAAGGACTGGTAATATCCATAATACACGGCTTATAGGATGCAGTCTCGAAATAATAACACCCCAGTCTATAAGAAAACTATAAATAAAGGATATAAAATATGGATAGCGTGTAAGTATACACACAGAGAGACGATAAACCAATGTTGCAGCGGTTGGAGCCACAACACAACGTCATTGGACGGGGATTTTTCTTTGTATATATTCTCGCCGTGTTGTCGTTGTCGTGGTATTTTACTCCCTAGATAATGTAGTAGTATGCCTAAGAAGTGCTGGGAGACACACTTATGTAGAAAGTTGATAATGAAGAGAAAGAACAGAATATAGATGGTCTATACGAGCTCGTAAAGTAAGGCCGATATGTCGGACCGAAAGAGAGATCTCCCGACGGCGGCAATGTTGGACCGAAAGACAGATCTCTCGGGGGCCGCAATGTCGAACCGAAAGAGAAATTTCCCGAAGGCTGCAACGTCGAATCGAAAACGAGATCTCCCCTCCCGAAGGCCGAAGTATAGGACCGAAAGAAAGACCTCCCGAAAGCCGAAGTGTTGGACCGAAAGTCTCCCGAAGGCTACAAGTTCGGACAGAAAAACAACTCTGAAGAAGGCCGAGCTCGAGCTAAGGTAACGCTCTGAGGGCGGGACTTCCCAACCAACCCTAACAACCTACGCCTCTGCAGGAGTAGGACATTATCACATTTCCATTAGCTATAGGCACATTTCCACATCGATAAACACGCGATTAATATCAATTCATATCACAGTATCATAGAATGAAGTACAGGACAGGATTTCGTTAATATTTTGTAATTATAAATAACCACCGGTAAGCAGTATTAACAAAAGTAATTTCAGGCACTAGTATCACCTACCTGTACTTCACAATGTAGAGGTTGCGTTTCTGTGCTTGTTTTCTTGTGAGGTACAAACTATTGTCTTCTTCACTATAAGACACTCACAGAATACACTTCATTTGCAGACTAAATAGTATTCCAATAATTGATTCACACTATGATCAATTTTCAATGCTATGCAAACACTATTGCATGTGATACTACACAGTAGCTAATAGGCAAATTATCTCCGCAGTTAAATAGTACATTCACGTAAACCACCAAATATTATCAAAAGTTACCATTTACACGTTTATATACAGCAGAATACAGAGCTCTTCACTAACTCTTTTTAGTGGCATTGAACAGGTGAATTTTCGCAAAGCAAGTATCTATATATCGTCACAATCAAAACAGATCTTCACCGCCAAGTCTGACTCGATTAGAGGTATTCCTTCACAAGGCTGCAGTTTTAAATTACCTTAAAAATGCAGGCAGTCACTATTAAAGGTTTTCAGTTCGAGCCCTAACTAGACGTAGGTTATTTATTGATACCGCTACAGTTTTAAATTAAACTGTGTTACACATTCATGGAGTCACTATATAAGGTTTATTGATACAGTTACAGTTTTAAATTAAACTGCGTTGCGCGTTGATGTATTCCTTATTTGAAACTTCAAGTTCGATTTCCGGCTTTGTTACTAGCAGCATTTACATCAGTTAAAAGCTAGTTCTACTTCTAAGTGTAGATGAAACGAACACCTGTAATTGTAGCTGCTAGGTATTTTTTCAGGGCTGAAAACTCCGTAGATATGTTACGTTTGTCGACGAAATGTATACGCAAATTTGAGAAGAGTGTTCGTGCATATGCACGTGATTTGATCATTTAAACTCGTGTATTTTAGAGTTATTTTGATACACTTCAATTTCCATATAAGTGCGCTACCTCACCAAAGTTCTTGATATATACGCATCTGAATTTTTTCATTTAAAAACAGCTTTTTGTGTGGTAAATAATTCAAAATTTGGAAGTAAAATAAATTTAAAAAGGATTACGGGTAGCCTTCATCTTAGCAGGAGTTCTGTGCAATTTTGACTCCTTTTAATTTCTTCAAAGGGTTTGAAAAGTTGACCATCAAAGCTACATAATTCACAGAAACTTCACGTAGCCTATAACTCAATTTTCGGTATTTCTATTTCACAATGAAATACAGCTCAGATTTTATACAGTGTTGGGTATTTCTTCATCACTTTTACCACAAAAATCATTCATTCAAGCGACTGGAAATCAACTATTAAGAATTCAATATCTCCACTCCCCGTGGAGAAGTCAATGAGTGTAGATCCGTTTACCTTTAACTATGGAGTTCTACAGTGTGTGCCCACAAACTCCTGGGCAAAGCGAGAGCAGGCCGACAATACGACATAACCTTTCCCTCTCACGTCTCAACGTTCAC
>LQNS02278161.1:1203244-1220531 GCA_001587735.2 Parhyale hawaiensis
GATCCGTTTACCTTTAACTATGGAGTTCTACAGTGTGTGCCCACAAACTCCTGGGCAAAGCGAGAGCAGGCCGACAATACGACATAACCTTTCCCTCTCACGTCTCAACGTTCACTGGAGTGGCTGCTCCGTCTCCGTGTCCGCCGGTGCTGAAAGTTTGAAACTCTGAGGTAACTAACATTTACCTACAGACATAACCCCTATTATTACAACCGTACATTTCGCCGGTTTTGTAGGTTGGGTATTAATATTAAGACGTTCTTCCCCGTTCCGGTTACTTTTTTTTTCGTAGGTAAACAATAGGACAAAAAATAACATAGACTTGTGATCCAAATACGGTTACCCTCTACGGACTAGCATACTGTATATAAATAGCGTTTAAGACAATGTTAAGGGAAACCAGCGTTTTAGATATTATTATCGTCATTGTTTGTGTTGTTCTTGTTTCTCATATATGTCCTTCTCACACTTAGCATTACTGTAACCGATAATGCTATAGATTGTTAGCACACGCGCTATTATTTTAATTAAGCCGTGTCACCAGCAGTAAAAAAAAATAAATGTGTGCATAAAGTATATTCGCCTTGCTTGTCTGTACATATACTGGGTAGAATATAAACTGATCTCTAGCTCTGTTTAAAATACGTGAGTATGTGTTGTCGATTTGGGCATTAGTACGACGTCACTGCTATGACAAATACACAGCGTTACTGTGTTGTCTTGCTTTGCGAGTTGTTCGCAAAATAGACGTGTGCCTTCACACCTTTAGCACGATTTGGGAACAGCATGAGATCATAATTACAGATTCATTAGAGATATCTTGAAAGCATTATCTGGTTACTGGTTGTGCATGTGATGTCGAACATTTGCTACATCGAATGTGACGGGTGTGAGTCTTTCAGGAGACGCCCTGTGCAATACAGTCCCATTGCTTATCACATGTGGTACATGTTAAATCTACTTTAGTCTGTCATTAAAGGTATAGTTCACACAATACGAATTGGACTTACACCATGCTAATCCTAAATTGTTGGGTTACGTAGACTTATGGTGTCCAACGAAGTTAAGAACTGATATCAACTTTGTGCACATTGCAGCAAAACGTAACGCTAGTTTCACTTTTCTCTTATTACATAATTATGTCAAGGGGTTTCAGTTATTCTAATATTGTGTTCGTTTGGGCCCAAGTATATTAACTATGCGTACGAAGTGGCCGACGCTCCGATCTATTACCAACTGGGGTTTCAGCGTGAGTCTGGCGCTCGGTCACTATAGGGTGGGAGCAGAAATCCTAGGTTCTGCCCGTTCTCTTCTCTGATCTTAGTGGCAGTCAAAGTTACTGAGAAAAGGACAGGCTACGTTGTGTACTTGTGTGAAGTGCTGTACGTTTATACTGCCTAATGCCATCCTGATGTAACAGTACCGTAGCATGGGAAATGTATTGATTACCTTGTGATGATGCAAGTTTGTAATATGAACATTGTTTAACTAGGTCAAATACCATCGAGGCTCCGGTCAAAGGTTTTATGTTGCCAATTTTAACAACGTGTACTGTCTAGGTGAGAGATCGATCATAGTCTGCACCTCCGGCATCATTTTATGGTTAGACACTTGCGACTGTGACACAAGAGTTTACTTTGTCAAATGATTTGTTGTGGACTGTCAAACCAACTACCCTGCCGAATGAAAATGTTAGATGCAAATGCTAGTCTACACGTTTTGTTAATACCTATAGTTAGACATGTATGAACGTGATGAACTAGTTTTACTAAATGACCGCCATTGACTTAGCATCCCATAAGTGAAAAACAATTTTAGGTGGGCACATTCTCAATTTTAGTAGGACTGTTTGTAAATATATTTGAGTGTTTGACAATGAATAAAGGTGTAAAGGTGCACTGCCCTACTGAAAATTGTGGTAGAAATATTTTCCTTATGTGCTGTTACTGCTCATAAGCTTTCGACAATATCGTAGGCAACCTTCAGACTAATTTACGTGAGCGATATGTAATTTAATTAACTTAATATTTCAGACAATTATTTCAAACAGCCCACCTAAATATTAAATACCTGAATATGAACATATACTCGCAAGCATTATACATACTGTACATAAATATCCGTAAATTTGACGGAGAAAAGGATGGCAACAAAAATTGCCTACAAAATACCGTAAAATTTACGGAACTCTAGAGCTCATGGACAAGGGATTCGCGGTGCCTGACTGGAACCCTCGCTCGGCCCACCACAGTGGATCCTTAACCCTACAAAGGGAGACATGAGGTGCATTGCACCTCACCCTGCAGAAATTTGCATATTTATTGTTTTCAAATTTCAGTTGAGTTGCTGGAAACTTGTAACTTTCCATAAAATGACATTTTTCATGTTTTGTGAAAAAATTTAAGAGAAAATACCATACATAAGTGAAAATAACATAGATTTTATGATAAATGGTCCCTATAAAGGGAGACCTGCGCGATAGTGCACCGCACCCTGCATTCTTACGGCCGGCAGCCCCGTAGGTGTCAACGTCTGTTTATTCTGCGCATCTGCATGTAACTTCATCCCAAGGTTATGATAACTGATGGACAACGAAGCTTTATGCACAGTATTTATAATAAATATGACCACCTTAGTTAGCTTAGTGAGGCTACATCAGTGCAGTCGCAGGCCATTGCATACTGTACCATTGAATGGATATTGTTGTGTATACTCGTAGTTCATTGACTGTTCTGCGTACGTAGACAGTACAGTCCCTGCAATACAGCAGGCACCCCACAGTTCCCGCAACACATGCACACTTCCTGCATTGGTGAGCAAAGTGCCACTGTTATCGTACAAAATGTGTATGATTGTATGCTTTCTAGCGTTCTCTTAAAAAAGTTCATTTTATGGTGTTTGATTATAATTTACCATTCAATTGAAGATTCTAATTATATCTCAACTCATGTATGAATGTCTGAAGAGTGGGCCTGTTGATTTTTAACACGAAGTACAAAAAAATAATGAATTTATTAGCAAATCATTAGGCTGACGTACATTGCACCTCACCTCTCCCGTTATAACTCTTCGCTAGCGGTCTCCCTTTGTTGGGTTAAGTCACCGTGTTCATCGAGTACGCTATTAAGTACATGAATGTCAAGCTGCATGTACTGAAGCATTAAACAATGCTGTGGTAAAGTTTGATCATAATAATTTCTATAAATTTATATTCTTATTCATTATTAATTAGTACAAAAACTATACATATACGCTCAATAGTCATATACCTGCTGACTGTTGTAGTCTGCAGATAATGTATATACTGTATAATTCGAATACGTCCAGCTTGAATAAATACCTGTGTTGTAGTTAGAAAAATATATTGTACTGTTAAATAAGCATTAGACAACAATACTACTGCTGCTATACTTGTCAATTTTCATTCAATTTATGAGTTATATCGCTCATGACTACTATACCTTGACTACCTTACCTTGATTACCTTGATGATACTTCGGACGAGGTCCAGCTGGTGTTATGCACGCAACCCATCTTGCGCAGAGGTGATGCTGCAGTCCGTGACCAGCGGGATGGCTAGCAGCGAGTTATCCCCACAGTTCATGTAGCCACTTACAACAGGTTTATCTGGCACTTTCAGTAAGTATGCGTCCAGTAAGTTTTTAAGTTTCGCAGTCTCTGTACCGGTGACATTCCGGATGTGACGTGGCATTTTGTTGCTATAGATCAAATAATTTACAACATACTGTATTTATTTTCAAAAAACTCTTATGAAAATGCCAAGGAGATTCTATTTTCCATATCAAGTAAAATGACAATTATTTTGAGGGACCTGCCATCTGGTGCCACGCGAAGTAAGTGATGGTGTAGCCACTGCACAAGGTGAAATTAAGGGATTTGGACAAAAAAAGGCGAGGATTTTTTGGTTACATTTATGGAGTTTCCTCCTTTAAAGAAATTGATTTTTTACATTGCACGCTGACAGACAGAGTGAATAATGGCTATGGTACACACACATATTATATAGATTTTGATTAGAAGCAGTGAAAGAAATTTTGATACCCACTACGCATGTTTATCTGTTCAACAGCTCATCAGGTGAGAGACTCAAAGTTGTTCATTTGATACTTGAAATTTTGCAAAATTCAGGGAGATTACGATAGCATAGGAAGGTGTAGCTATGATACCGGATGTTCCAAAAGAATAAACTAAATTTTTAATCAAGCAAATGTATGTATCCTATACTGTATATATGCAACAAAAAGGATTTGTTTTACAAGGATAAAGGCATTCAAACGAGCTGGTCTTGTTCGATAACCAACAAAACTAACGCAGCAAGAAATTCTTGAATACTTTTCAAGACTCGCTGCAGGTACTGAACGTTTGTACGTGTCTTTCTGTCTAATATCACTGCATAAACCTGTTCACGCTTGAGGGGCACACAAACCCATTCATTACATTCTCTAATTAGCTTCCTCATTGTATACACAGAAGCCACGAAAGGCGCAACACAAGCGATGTTAATTAACTATTTTTGCTCGAAATGAAAGTGGAACATAGTTGGAAGGGTAAGGTGAATGTGACATTAGAATATGTTTGAGCTTGCCTGTCCTAACGCAGAATTAGGCAGCAACGTACTTAGACATTTTACCGAATAAATGAAATTCCAAGAAAGTTAGAAACGTTAGGGTACGTATGATAAGGTATATTAGTTTTATTAGAATCGAGATTTTTCTATCAGTATAATACAAATGAATAGAGAAAACGTAATTAGTTTCTCTGCAAAATCAATATGATGTATTTACTTCAGCAAAGGCTAGGGTAGTGTCGGCATGTGGATTATAATTGCGCTGACATTTCGTCGTCATAACCTAGAGGTAAGTTGAATCTCAATGACCTATTACGTGTGAACAGTGATAGCTCACGGAAATTGGAACATTTAGGGTGTGATTGCCATACGAGTTCAATTGTTTTAGCCGATATAGGTATATCAGTATAACACGTTAACAGAATTGGCATACGCCTTGATTAACTGGTTTCGCAGAAAATAAACATGCGATAAAATGGAAACACTAGGCTACTTATAGTATATAAACTATTTTTGTCTTGACATTTACCGCAGTAAGTGTCTCAAGTAAATTACTGAGCAGGGATGATCGTTCAACGAATGTGTAAATGTCAACCTTCGAAGGTCAATGTAACTTTTGCAATAAAGCTGCGAAACCGTTATATATATATATATCTTACAGGGCTATCAGAACTAGGTAATTACCCGTTGATCTTTACAACTGACGTCTGAATACAGTAAAGACATTACGGAAAAATGAATTCTGTGCTCCTTCTCTCTTGTGCAGTAATTAGCATGGAAGTTGCCTGATAAAAAGTTGCCCGATTGTTGTAAAAGTTTTGCAGTTTTGCGTATTTTAAAGGCAGTATTCAATCGTAGCAGAGTTTTAATGACCAGGAAGAAGTATTGCATTGTCGATTGCTCTATTCAGCTACACACTAATAAATTAAAAGTTATTTGGAGGTTCTGCATGTGCATACTCGTCACTTAACCCATTACATCCACTCCTAAGCAGTGAAATTTAAGTCAACTTTACCGCATTCACTTCTGGAAACCCCGCACGCACTTGTTCGTGCTACAGATAAAGGTCAACTGGAATCAGAGATGCGTACGGCTGTAATCAACTACATACATTGATCGTCAAGAGCTGTGATGCCATTGGCGGAAGGCTCTGATGCAATCACCGGCCCGTGCCACCTGACCATCCCAATTTCTTGGAAAGATCAGTACCTCCACATGCAGCGGTGCAGATATAAACTGCTGAGTAAGCACGTCAAGCGCTGCAAGAGCTCACTTGCCTGGTTGATACTCTACCCTGCAACGTTTAGTGTTTTGAGCTCAGCACTCTAGCATGCTGCTAGAAACAGGTATGGATACTGCAAGCTACTGACTGTCTTTCTAATGCGCTTGGTCTGTCATTGTTTCTAAAAATCTGGAGTAACATCTGTTGGAAGGTCAATATAGTGAAGGCGCACCTACAGTACGAGTGCATATCTGTAGGTGACAGGGCTGTCGATAGCCCCTACGTTGTAACAATCCTACAGAGTGTTGACAAATGTCAATGTTAGCAACAGAGGAGACAATTTTACTCCAGAACTCCAGAACTGACATGCATTTAGAACTTATTAGATAGTCATTGTACCAAACCCAGTAAGCTTCTATTCGCTAAACTAGTTTAACGCATCGTAGATGTTATAGGCCCAACTTCGTAGCTAACGTTACCGACAAGGTATACTCCGCGCTGTGTCAACTCGAAGTTTACGCTAGAGCAATAACCTGAGTTTTTCATCACGTGTGCATAGCACTTAACTAGCCAAGCCCAGATGAATTCTTTAGGCTGAGACTGCCAAAACAGGGCAAACTCTTCAACTCTAAATTGAATAAACCCAGAAACGCAGACTGTGTACAGCGCCATGTGTAGTGACTAAGTAGCGCCACATCGAGTGATCAGTGAAAAAAATGTAGTAAAACCTATAATTGAGACTATACCCCTAACAAAATTTGGGGCCCCTGCGGCGCCGCCCAAAAGTTGAACTACAGTTTTAGCTTCTGAGATGGCCCTGATTTTTCATACTGATTCAACTGTAAAACTTCACGAATTACAGCATCACCTATGCACAAGAAGGGCGGTGTGAGTAACACCACCAGAACCTCATCCCAAGAAGCATCAAGGTGTCAAGGTAATTCCTATGGTGTTTGCCAAAGAAAATACTTTAAGAATGTAGCGGAAACAAGATTGCCATTTCGGCATTGGGATTTTTCCCGAAACTAAAACAAAAAGCCGGTCTAGCGTTTAGGTGTTCCGATGTAGTAAAAACGCTGGAATGAGAGTTCCACAGCACCTATTTACTTGAAAATCAGGTACTGATTAGACACTCTTGAAAGCTCTGAACTTTTTTCAAGTTTTAGTATACTTTCTGTGGACAAGCGAAGGTTTCTTAGGGTTCGATGGTCATCTCTGCTGTCGTTACGATCGGGAAGGGGATTCGAATCACGGGGAAACCGATGTTTTCTCTACAGAAGGTATTCTAAAAGTTTATTAACTTCGCCAAAGAGCCTGCAAAGGCTCCATATCAATGCGAAATTTTTAAATGTTCTACAGTTGCCAGCGAGAAAAGTATTTGGAATCACTAACGAACGCTCTGCCGTTGGAACCATCATTACCTGTAAGTTAGTAATTAAATGTTCGCATAAAATTCACAGATATCTAATGAACTTCAGCTGGCAGCACTTGAAGAACTCCCAAGCGAAGAAAATGTTCGGTAAACATCTAAGATTTACCAACCAGAGTCGGATAATATCGGTAGTTTCCATAAAATGTTCTAAAAACCTACCGAGATCTACTGCAAAGAGTCGGATAATATCGGCAGTTTCCCTAATACTTTCTAAAAAAAAAAAGGTTTACCAGGCAGTAGTGCTGTTTCCAGACATGAAAGAAATTCATAAAATTGAAATTTTTATCACCCGCGTACGAAGTGAAAGAGATGATACTGTTTTCGTTGAAGATTTAAGTATATATATTTGTATATTTGTCTGTCCACCCAAAAACAGGGTGGAGTCAAGCAAGCCTCATAATTTCTTGTAGGGAGTTTGGTGGGTTAACCTAGATGTGACCCATGCCAAAAGAAATAGGCTTAGCTGGCCATAAAAATGACGGCGTTGAACTTTCTCCCCCGGGGCGAATTTGGCTCTACCGCGGCAGATCGTCTTAAGACACGAAATGTTCACTTGTTTTCCTATGTTGTTATTGAAGAGCTAATCTCTAATCTCTGGGAATGGGGCTGTGCCCTAACCTCGTTCATCATAAATGATTTTGTTGAATTTGCCCCCTACCGCGGGTGATGGTCTTACGCCATCGAGGCGGTCAAGTTAATAAACCTGAATTCAGCAAGTAAGGCAAGCAGCATCTCATCTAAGAAAGTTGAAGGAATTTCACAGATGCCTACCAAACCCAAATTTAATGAGGATATTTGACAAACAGCATCACAGTTTGCACTTCCAGTCATGAATTAATTGCTCTCTCGTAAGAATAACACTATCTGAAGTATAACATGTATGGTACGGCATAAAATAAAAGGCTAATAGACCTACAAGAATTTCTTAGATGTCTACTAGAAGTAAATTTAATAAGGACGTTTGACAAGCAGCATCGCAGTTTACAAACCTGTAAGAATTTCACACGTATAGAATAAACCTCATTTTGATGAAGCATCTTGGCAAGCATTGGTACAGTTTACAGACCTGCTGGAATTTCACAGATATCTAATAAACCTCAAGTACGGCGCATTTGAGGAGACAGCTTGGCAAGCAGCGTCACAGACACCGGGAGTGCCACTTAATTAGAGCTTAGACTGGGAATTTTCGCAGGCATTGAGACATGCCTTCGATCGGGGCCTGACTTGGAATTGGAATGCAAGGAATAGCTCGTGCACCTAATTTGTGTGTGTCACTTGAAGTACTGAGACCCCTGTTGGTATGTGCCGGGAATCATTAGCGGGAATTGGTATGAGCTTATGAGTTAATAACAAGCGGCACACTCTGCATGCTTGCCGAAGGCAGACAGTGTTCTGTAGTTACTGGAATCAGTATTACAAAAAAAAAAAAAACGTGGTGTAGTTACATTAAATTCTGTGTATTTCACAATAACTTCATCTATCCATAGATGAATTCTATCGTAAATGTTAAGAAGCGTTGAATGATTTATCAGTTTTAATTATTTTTTGAGAGCGTGATAGGTGTTTTCCACATATTCTCCAATTTTTGGATCCAGAGATAAAACAATTTTCCAATATGCCTGATCATTTTAGATGACCATTTACAGTAGACTACCTTCCCAAGTAGACAGCTTCATTTCTTATTTTAAGTGACTCAAATTTAAACCTGTGATACAGTGTTGCGTAAATAGCATATACTAAAGGGCGTTATTCGTATATGAAAAAAAAGAAGATTAAATCATGCAACGATGGGGCAACAGACATTTTATATTAACAGGGTTTTTTTGTTGCCTTCTCTTTCATAATAACGGAGAAGAGTGTTTCTAAGTCAGCAGTTTTAGGCTTTGTTTGATGAAACCAAAATTTGCAAAACTTTAGCACGACTTGGAGGAAAAATCTTGAAACCTTAGCCACTCCCCAAGATGCAACCACATGGTAGGTACCAGTATGTGTTTCTAATGTGTATTTAATTTACGTCTCCCTATAAACAATGACAAATGTTTTCATCATTTAATGTTAACTTATGTACGTATTTTACAATAATAATACTACATGTGCCAAGGGTATACCCAAAATACCTAGATAAAGTTATGATATATCATATATATAGTCATGATTATATCATATACACTATATCATATACATATTATTATAGTAAATCTGGGAACAGTCATTCTTTTAGACACACTGCAATCGTCAAAAACTAATAGTTATTTACTCACAGTTACCGTAGTTTTGAAATTGGCATATCATTTTCGCCTACATAAGATATTGCAGGGAGAAAATAAAACACATTCAGGGCATTCAACATAAACTTTTGCATAATTGTAATAGTTAAAACGGAAAAACAAATCTAGCTCAAAATACCAAAACTAGTTGGGTCCAAGAATAAAAATAGGCATCAACGTCGTCTTAGCTTTGACTAGTCAAGGAAGGCGATGCTGAATAATTATTGTGTATTAAGTTGGTAGTAGATGTTAGACCTCTGTACAGTTGCACTACAAACAGACTGCGGTTTAATCCAGTTTTTTGTGAGTTGATCTCAGGTTTACGTTTATGGAAGAGCTGAATTTTATGGTGTGCACAAGCGTGGCCTATCTTATACAAGGAAATCGAATGCAACTATGTATAATTATATTCCGTTTTCAGGTTCGTCATGATTTGGTGTGCAGCAGGTAAGAGGCTCATCTGCCCTCCATTGTGTTTACTTAAAAAAAAATATATAGGAAATTCTGGGAGTCGAGCCATGAACTGGAACTAGGGACTTTCAGCTCACAATATTAAATATATTTTATCTCCGCCAAGGAAGTTATGTTTTCGCTGGGTTTGTATGTCTGTTTGTTTGTTTGTCTGACATTTTGCCTGTCTGTCTATCACCGGGATAACTCATAAAGTTATAGACGGATTTAGACGAAATTTACAGAGATTGTTAGGTATGTTAGGAGGAACAGATGATTAACTTTTGGTGAAGATTCACCCTTCCGTTTGTTTGTCTGCCTCACATTTCTCAACGCCACAACTGAAAAAGTAGTTGAAATTTACATCAGTTGTTAGGTATATTACGAAGATTAAATGATCAAGTTTTTGTAATGATCTGTTCTTTCGTTAGTTTGTCACTGTTTTTAATTTTATGCTAATTAGTACAATAGCTAAAAAAATTATGAATGAATTTTTATGAAATTTATAAGAGTTGTGAGCAATGTTAAATGATATAACTTATTAAATTTTGGTGATGATAGGTGGTCCGTTTGTGAATTTGACTAATGTTAGTCAGAATGTTTGTTAGAAGCATAACTCAAAAAATTATCAACGAATTTTCAAAAAAATGTTGAAGCTGTTAACATTATTGAAGGGCACATATGATTTGATTTCGGTGTTGAAACAAGGAAAAATCATTGTCTCAAAACCAATTTGAATTTTTCGTAACCGTTGCCTTGCTTGACGGAGGTATGCGTTTGAATAGTGCTCTGTCTCTCTCTCTCTATATATATATATATATATATTAATTATTAGCTTGATATTAATGTATGAAATACTTTTGATAGTTTCTACCATCAGTATCTGTTCAGTCATCACTGTAACTCAGGACCCAAATAGCTTCGGCTCCAGCTCTGTACCCTCTCCCCACCCAGGGGCTTATATATCGAATGTCGATAACCTTGATCGATTCCACCGAAAACTTGGCGTCCGCAAAATGGTTTTGCTACGCAAACTTCTTAATGAGCTTTACAAAGTTTCCATATTAGCACAAGGGTTGTTAGCAAAGCTTATGGAGCTTATATCCTATAACGGCTGAGAAAATAGTCGCTAGCTTTTACCCGTGGCACAAATTAGTTGGCATCTACCACGTTAAATTGGTTCCTTCCTGTCAAGATCATGTTACGCAACAAGTGGTAACAGGCTTCTCTATAGAGCAAAGTGCAACTTATTATTTCCAACGTGGAAGTTATGTTTATGAAGAGGGTCGTGTATCTATCTGTAATTCTGTACGTTCATTTTTCTGTTGGCAACATACCACCAGAAGTTATGGGCGGATCTTCATGAAATTTACGGTAACCGTTAGGAAGATCACGAGACACGGATGATTAAATTTTAGGTCGTGATCTGTCAATCCGTTTTTTGATTGTTTGGTTGGTCTCGCTACCATTCTGTGCTAATTTGTTTGATGGTCTCGCTACCATTCTGTGCTAATTTGTTTGATGGTCTCGCTACCATTCTGTGCTAATATGTTTGATGGTCTCGCTACCATTCTGTGCTAATATGTTTGATGGTCTCGCTACCATTCTGTGCTAATTGTTTGATGGTCTCGCTATCTTTCTGTGCTAATTTGTTTGATGGTCTCGCAACCATTCAGTGCTATCATGTTTGATGGTCTCGCCACCATTCTGTGCTAATTTGTTTGATGGTCTCGCAACCAGTCTGTTTTTTTTAGCTTTGCCTTGCTTGACGGAGGTCAGCGTTTTCGGGGTGCAACCCTGTTTTTTTTTATTCGAGGGCGCTTGCGATTGGCTGAATAAAATTAAGACATCGAGCTTGACTTGTCCGGGACTTCAGACTGGTGTGCTGGCTTCGACAAAGGTTGAATCGCATTTCAAACGCAGTTCGTTAATTGCTTACCCCAAAGATTTTCAAAATTTCATTCTCGCTCACTAAAATAAAGCTGACAGAGGAGTCGAATAGCTTCTAGCACCTGTAACACGATCCACAGTGCTGATGAAATACTTCTGGCAACCTTCTATGCATCTGCGACTCGCTGCATTAAAATATGATATCTGTTATGCTGTAGCCATCGCTAAACAAAGTCTTGCGCACGTACAATTCCCTAAAATTATTTCGTCTAATAAAGCCTCTTCAGACTTTTAAGTTAATAAACCTGGAGTGTTGCAATAAGCCAAAGAGATTTAATTACTACTCAATGCAGTGCTTACTGTTGCACTGCAGCTCTGTGATTGCACGTCAACGGCACAAGTATTATAGTTTTTCGCCTTACCTCGGTAAATTTTGACAATTTCACAGAATTTCAGAATTTCGGTTACACTCGCAGTAATATTATATACCTCTGAAAATTTATATCTTGCTATGTATTCTTTAAACTAGTGGACCCGTGCGTGAAAAAATTCACGCAATAATCGATATGTTTGCTTTCTTCTTGCACTAGCCGTTTCCACATTTTCCCCCCACGCTTATTAGCAACTCTTATTCCCTTCTGTAACTTTTCTGCTTACAGTCTTGCTTGTCACTGTGCCCCATAGGCTCTTCATCTCTCCATTGATAGCACGTCTTCGTTTAAACCATTGCAATACACTTGAATGCCCCTCCAGTCAGCTTATATGCAATGTTAGTGCTCCGTATCCATAATACCGTCTTCCATACTTAACTCTCTGCTTCACATAAGTGCTCAAATTTCGGCCTCTGAAGCGAAATATGCACTCTCAGAGAAACACGGTGAGCTAGAGGAATTAAATAGTTGTCTACTGCCCAGTGCCCATGAAATACTTGAAGAGAAATCAACACCGTCAAATCAGTACTATATAATAATTCACGTCGTGTTTTCATTTATATATAGTGGCCCGAGCCGTCATTATAAATGACGGCAGAAAATTAGCATTTCAGGAAAATCCCCGCTGTCTCCTGTGCTTGTTACTTTTCGGTAAACTTCTTAAATGAAAATTCAGCATTCTGCCTAAAAAATTGGATATATATTATGAGGCGTAGTGAAGTGACACCACCCGTAGCACCGTTTAACAATGAACATGTCCAGACACGGTCAGGCAGGCAGGCTCAGGTCCTTCAGCTGGAGCGCCCAAGTGCGTGATACCGTCTTCGGCACCTGAATATTCTCTTATCTTATTCCCTCAGAGCGTGAAAGAAAAGATATAAATATAGTTATAAATAAATAAGTAAAGAAATAATAACACGACGTGAATTATTATATAGTACTGATTATAGGCAATGCACATTTGTTCCCATGCTGTTACAATTCCAGCATACCCTCTCCAACATCACTTTCACTACAGGTCATATACGCCTGTGTGATCAGCCATTAACAGGTCCCCATGTTGTGCTCAGCAAATTGTTTTTCATTCTGTGCTGAACAATCTACAATTACGGCAAAGCAGTGCCTACATATATATCCACTTGTTTCTGCATCACTATCTCGTACCTTAAGCTTCTTCAACATTATTTTCACCGCACGTCACATAAGCCTGTCTGGCCAGCCATGAAGCGGTGCTCGTGCTGTGCTCAGCTGAATATCTTTAGCTAATCAGTATAAAGCTTATCGTGAAATAAAGCTCTCTCTTCACATGCCTTCGTCACAATCTTTTCGTGCCAGCACTTCGATCTGAGACCAGCTGCCTTTGAAGTCCGGGCGCTGCAAGGAAATTTATGTCCTGGAGAACCTTTTGTTTGTCCGAAATGGGAGACTAACACTCGCTTTATTCTTACCCACTTCCCCTTTAGGATTGCCTAGCACCCAAATGAAGACTAGGAATCTTTGGACTGTACCTGGAATGGCGCGAAAGAGAAGGGAATTCGATCGCTCTAAAAAACGACGGGAGACAAAAAAAGACATGAGACGCGTTCCTACGTCTGTTGTTATTTTAAGAAAACTGTGCGACGTAATTTAAAAAAAAAGCAAGAAAATTCATAGATGATTACCTATTGTGACAGAGAAAAACTCTACACTTTGTACCTTTTAAGATAGAAAATAACTTCGAAAACGAGTAAAAAATCGAGAAACAAAAGTTATAAAACTATTCAGTGTATCGTATAACCGTACTCAGATAGAAATTGGTATTAGGTGGCTGTAAACATCAAAACTTTAGAGATGTGCGTTCTTATGCGGTAGTATTAAAAGTAGAGCACAAATATAGTGCTATAATTATTAAAAATAAGGAAGATATGTTCGTTTAAGTAAAGAGGAAGACTTTTTAACGGTTATGAATCAGCTTAATCTCCGGGTAATTGACATAAATAAAACTCTACTGTAATAGTAATAATAATATAGTATAATATAATAATAATAGTAATAATAATATTAAAAAACTATAGCATTCTGAGAGCCCATACCTCCGCCAATCAAGGCAATGGTAATGAAAAATTCAAAATTGTTCTGAAACGATGGTTTCCTAGGTATCGACACCAAAATGTAATCATTTGTACCTTTTGACAGTAATAACAACTATTGTAATTTTCTTGAAGACCGTTCATAACTTTTTGACTTATGCTGCTAACGAACATTCCGACAAACATTAGTCAAACACACAAACAGACCGATTGATCATCGCGAAAATTTAACCATTTATGTTTTTCAACATTACTAATAATTTCTGTAAATTTCATAAAGATCTGTTCATAACTTTATGCGTTATTTTGCTAACAATCATAAAATCAGACACAGAGACAAACAAACGAATAGACAGATCGTCACAAAAATGTGGTCATTAACTCTTCGTAATATACCTAACAACTCATGTAAATTTGATAAAAGCCCGTTAATGACTTTTTCAGGTGTGACATTAAGTAAATAGAGGAAGCCAAGCAAACAAACGGATGAACGGATTTTCACCAAAAGCTGATCACCTGTTCTTCCTAATTTACCTATCAATCTCAGTAAATTTCAAAAAGATCAGTGCATAACTTTTTCAATTATCTTGGTGACAGACAAAGAGAAAAACTCTATGAACACAGAACCTCCTTGGCGGAGGTAACTACTTGAATAGATAATTTCTACACATTTCTTTTTTGTTTATCTCCACTTACAATCATATATTACCGTGGATTTGCGATATACAAATTTAAACATTATTTCATTAATAGAATGGTTTCTAGGAAATCAAAACTTAAGAATAAATGAGAGAATCAAGGTAAAAAGAGTCATTTTATAAAACCCAAAGGTTTCTGAATGTTAAAATTTCGTAATCAGTGCTGAAATATAAACAGCGAATTAAGTACGCGAATCAATTTCACTGCAAAAAAAATCAAGAAGTTCAGTAATGATAAAAAATACTTACCTGAAATTAAATGCACACATCTAGATATATTTAAAAACAAACACGCGAAGTTAAGAGGCTATCATGAGAGGGACTACAGTTTGATGATTATTCAAAGACGTTCGGTCTTTCACTAAAAATGTACATTGTACAAGCTTGTACAAGCGCATTTCGTGCTTTGTATACGTCCTACCTACAACTGAAAAGTTCGACATTTTAAAGCGATGATTTTCTTTGGGTACAGTAATTTCTAATGGAAGAATGCGGTGGCGTTGCACTGGCTCGACCGGTTCGATAAGAGATGCCTGCATGTTGGCTACGCCTGACAAACTATTGAAGAGAAGAACTTAAAACATATACATATAGCGCTGGCAGCGGTCACACTTATACATTCAAACACAGCCACTAAGCAGAGCAGCAACTAACTTAGTTTTTCTCGGGAAGAATGACCTAGTTTTAAAAATATTTCGAAGAAGAAGTTTAACGTCCAGGAATTTAAACATCATTTGTTCTCAGAATACTAAAAAATCTCTCTTATTCTCAGAAAAGACTCTCATTCCATTTTAAAGGAGATGTTATATTAAACATCTCACTGCTCTTCGCGACTGGGTGCAGTATTAGCTAAGCATATACTAATATAACCGTGATGATCTTATTTGCTTGTTTGTTTGCTTCCTTGATTGGTTGTTACCGTGCACATAATCTTCGCTGTTGTGCATAGGGAATTAACTGAGAGGAGAGATTTTAGGATAGGTTTGTAGTGCCCCAGTGGGACACGACCAGTCTCGTGTCTCTATAAAATCGTTGAAGAATTGCGCACTATTTTCATGTGTCAAATCCTGATTACATTCTTCACATTCAACATTTGCATGTTTTTAAACATAAGGCATATTATTTAATGGGAATATTTATAAAATAATTTTACATCTGCATACTTCTCACTACCAGTATATACTATCATATAAATGTTTTGTCGAATTAGGCTAATTCGTATGTTTTAGCTTTGAGCTCACTATGCAGGCAAGTTGTGTCTTGTTGTAAACCTTCCAACCTACTACCGGACTTAAGTTCTTTTGTACCTTCATTTACATATGTGCAATATCACCATATTATTTCTGAGCTTTTCCATAAGTGCTCTGAATCCCATCGCCTGGTTCGCATTAAGCAAGGATTTCGGTTAGTGAAGATCGTTGAGTTTGGCCTGGACAACTATGACATGTGTTTCCGTAAGGGTTATGATCCTCGTCCAGACGGTCAATCTTTTCGTCGAAGTTTGTGTTTTCCGAACAATTTTGAATGGCAAACACACGCGGCGAGGGCTCGAATCTTGTGACTGACGGACATCGAACATGTTGGAAAACATTCAGCACAAACTTACTTGAGTTTGTCAAACACAAAGTTTGAAAATTGTATTTCGCTGAGTGATTATTTCTATGGTGACTTCATTGTAGTATTTAGTAACAAAAGCATCATTTTTTATTTAAATTAACCAGCGCAGAGAATTTTGTTTATGTTTGATTCCAACTTCTGGACAGCGGAAAGCATTTGGCGAATCTATGTTGCCAATTATTATTGTAGTATATTCGTCTAGTTAAGTCTGTTTCTTCTGTTTTTCATTATCAAAAGCCACAATGAAGCACGATTTACGTTTTAAAAGAAGAAACGGATGTACACACTATGAATTGCAACAGAAAGTCAAGAAATTAATCAATAAAAAATTAAAAATTATTATTCTATCGTCTGCATCCANATCCATGCTTGAGAGGGGATACCAGTGAGTGATTTATTAGCTATACTTTTCGTCAGTATGAATAAAGTTTTACCAGCCAGTCGTCTTCTAAAATTAAAATAAATATATCAACAATAAAGAGAGGGTGGAATGTGAATAACCCCTTTAACACCTTTATTGCTCTCAAAAACATTTATTACAACAGTCCTAAAATCATACAATAAAACACAGAGTACAATAAATCTAATTTGAGAACATGCCTATGTAAAGCTAAAACTGCTTA
>LQNS02278161.1:1221251-1233749 GCA_001587735.2 Parhyale hawaiensis
GCAAAGACCTATCAGTGACATTGAATACAGAATCATCTGCAAATAAGATAACATTAGCATCTTCAATTAGAACAATGTCATTGATAAAAATGTTAAACAGAAGAGGTCCTAAAACAGACCCCTGGGGTACACCCATATTTACACATCTATTGCAAGATTAATGCTCCCCGATGACTACTATCTGCTTCTGGTTTGTCAAGTAGATGGATAAAAGGTAATAATAATAGTTGTGAAATGCTGAATTCCCATATTGTGACCTTGAAATGTTCGTGGTTTCTGTTTGATTCCGTCTGGACAGAGAAGAAAAGTGTTTGTGTTTTTGCTTCTCGATTATTATGTTTGTGATTGATGTAGTGATTGATCGTGTGGACAAGGACAAGGCTTGGGCCTCCAAGCGTATATTTGCATCCACTTCCCTGTATACCCAATATTTATGTAGGTCCTTTTTTTTGTTGGCCACATACAAAAACTCCCACCCTCTCCAAAATATTTCATAATTATGTTTTTTTACTCTTTGTAAGTAGGTACTGAAGGAATAAACTCAAGATTTATGAACTATTTCGGCCACATAAGAGCCCCCGAATCTCGCCAGAACACCGATAACTCGACCCAAAGTTCTTACTACCGATCCTGGCCATCTCAAACACTGAGGCAATAGGGTCAATAGCGCCTGTTTGAACAAGGTGTTTTCTTCCAGGACTGAACTTGCAATCCTAATGGATTTCACGGGCGGTGTCAGGTCGCTTCGGTGTACACTATGCACAGTATCTGCGATGCAATTTACCATCTTTCATTACTCTGAGCGGCTAGGGTGTACGTTCAGAGCTGGGTAGATAAGCAGCCAGGTCCAGGGTAAGTAGATTTACGGTAGAGACAGCAGTTTGCATTACTGGGATGGGTCATATGATATTGTTTTATTAAAAACAGAGATCCAGAGTTTAGTGGAAGAATGAGTGGAGATTGTGTTACTAGATTTATGGTAGAGAGAAGTTGTAATTGGTTATACAACAGTCTCGAGCTTGTTATGTGTACGAGGTGACGAGGTTTGCAACGTAGTAGGCATACTTGTATGCGGTGAATGGTTGGTTGTAGTACGATGCTGTTTAAAAATATAAGTTTCCTTGGAAGCTGCAAACGGGCATTTCTTTCGTATTTTCTTGAGAAACTTTGCTGCAACGATGATGTTATTTTCAGTCGCTTACTTCTTTACGTCATAAGCTCGTAGTTATAATGCCAGTGTTTTACAAATATATCCAGCCGAGTTAAATTTAATTTCAATTTGAAATGGCAGAGACTATTGCTCTAGTCTATAGCACAAACGTTGATGGCACTGCGAGCCAAGAGACAATTGTGACGTCACAAGGGTTTTGAGGTAAATTTGTGGTGAGCTTAGACGCTGTGCGTGTCTGCCTTCCTCTGCCTGCGGCGGACACGACCAAGGCCATGCAATGTAATGATGGGTCATAATGATGAAAAAATGGCTTGGCAAAGCAAAAAAAAAAGTTTTTTATGCATGGTGGAGGTTGTCTTACTGACTAATTGAAACAGGCGAGAAATTTTTTTCTTGAAAACAAGGGTTTAAGGATTATTTACCAGTCTGATAGTGCTGCATATAGTTGCAACCATTTCTTACTCAGTCTGTCCTATCCATTAGGTATTTGGGAGATGGACCAGAAATTATTCGATGCTGCCATGTGTGACATTGGATAGGCTGTCGTTCCAGAGGTTAACCCTAGACCACACCGGTTAAAATTCTCCTTGAGTTACCCTGGTCTAGTTAAGAGACAGGCCAAACAAATGCCAGTTTTTGTTGATAATCACTCACTTAATACTCATACGGCTCAGTCTCGTTCGTCTCACAGCAAAAAAATTACGACATTTTTATATTACTACAGTCGTTCCAATTCCTTATCTTACTTACATTCGCGTCCAGATGTAACATGAATGAATGATCTAACTCATTCATAGTGAATGAGGAAATACAACCTGATTGCATGAAATCTGGAATTCATTACAGGACAGAGATTACGCATTTTCCTAAGAAATTCCGTCCTTCAATTTATAATCTAGACACTTTTAGTACTTTTCCACCAAGGAGGTTATGTTGTTATGTTTTTGTCGTCTTTGTCTGTCATCAGGATAACTCAAAGAGTTATGAACGGATCTATTCGAAATTTTCAGGGATTATTAGGCATGTAAACAGTAAAATGAATAACTTTTGGTGAAAATCCGTTAGTTTGTTCGTTTTATCTGCCTCCTGTTTCTCAGTAACTCAACTCAAAAAAGATATCGACCGATTTACATGAAATTTAAATGAGTTGTTAGGTGTATAACGAAGAGTAAATGACCAAATTTTTGTGAATATCTGTTGGTTAGTTCGCCTGTTTGTCACTGTGTTTGATTTTAAACTTGCTAGCACAATAACTCAAAAACTTACGAATGGATATATATGAAATTTACAACCATTGTTAATGTTAAAAGACATAAAAGATTAAATTTTGGCCTTGATCGGTTGTTCCGTTAGCGTGTTTGACTAATGATTGTTAATATGTTTGTTAGCAGGGACCTTCAACAATATAACAAAAGGATTTCAATACCATAAAAAGGCACAAATAACTACCTCTACCAAGGAGGTTATATTTTCGTTGGATTTGTCTGTCTGTTTGTCTCTTTGTCTGTTGGTCTGTCTTTCTGTCTGTCTGACACCAAGATAACTCAAAAATTTATGTACAGTTTTAGACAAACTTTACAGGGATTGTTAGGTATGCTAGGAGAAACATATGATTAACTTTTGGTGAAGATCCTTCCATCCGTTTATTTGTTTGTTTGTCTGACTCATTTTTCTCAATACCATAACTGAAAAAGTTATTGACGGATTTTACTGAAATTTACATGAGTTGTTAGGTATATTACAAAGAGTAAATGTCCAAATTTTGGTTCGTTCGTTAGTCACTGTTTCTAGTTTTATGGTTGTTAGCACAATAATAACAAAAAAAATATGGATGGATTAATATGAAATTTATAGGAGTTGTTAGTAATGTTGAAAGACATAAATGAGTAAATTTTGGTGCAGATTCGTTGGTATGTTTGACTCTTGTTTGTCATAATGTTTGTTAGAAGCATAACTCGAAAAGTTATGAACGGATCTTCACGAAAATTACATATGTAAGTTGTTAGAGCCATCAGAGGGCACAAATGATTAGATTTTGGAGTTGATACAAATAAAATTATGGTTTCAGAGCCAATTTGAATTTTTCGTTACCGTTGCCTCGCTTGGCGGAGGTATGCGCTCTCATGGTGCTCTAGTTAGATTTTGGTTCTGATACAAGGAAAATCATAGTATTGGAAACAAATTAAATTTTTCAATTCATTTGCTTTGAGAAGAAATTCGCTCTGGGAGTGCCCTCTACTTTGCCTATATAATTGTGTGAAACTGTTAATCATTTACATTTATTACCTCCACCAAGGAGGTTATGTTTTCATCGGGTTTGTCTGTCTGTTATTCTGGTCTATTATTCTGTCTGTCCTCAAGATAACTCAAAAGTTATGGACGGATTTGGATGAAATTTACAGAAATTGTTAAGCATAATGGGAGGAACAGATTATTAACTTTTGGTGAAGATCCGTCAATCCGTTTGTTTGCTTGTTGGTCTGCCGAATTTTTGTCAATATCATAACTCAAAAAGTGATGGGCAGATTTTCACGAATTTTTCGTGAGTTGTTTGGGTTATTACGAAGATTAAATGACACAATTTTTGTGATGATCTATTTGTTCGTTCGTTGGCTTGTTACTGTGTTTGTTTTTGTGCTTGGTATCGTAATAACTCAAAAAGTTTTGAATGGATCTTTATGAAATTTACAGGAGTCGTTAGGAATGTTAAAAGACAAAATCATTAAATATTGGTGCAGATCGGTTGGTTCGTTTGTATGTTTGACCTATTGTTGTCATTAGGTTGTTAGCAACATAACTCAAAAAGTTAAGAGCAGATCTTGAAGAAAATTTCAGAATGTGTTAATACTATCAGTAGGGCACAGCCCAAATGATTAGATTTCGGTGTTGCTACAAAGAAAATCGTGGTGTCAGTACCAATTTGAATTTTTCGTTACCGGTGCCTTGCTTGATGGAGGTATGTTCTCTCGGAGTGCTCTAGTTTACTTATACAATTCCACGTTGCATTTACATGCAAAAATGAGCTTTCGTCACAATAATATGCCATAACTTATGTCTTGGAAAATTTGAAAATAATATTGCATCGTTCTGCCAGATTTGAAGTGATCAAAGGCGAGCTTCGCATGGGAACGGAAAATCAAGTCTACATGCAAAGTGCTCGGCGATGCAGAAACATGAGTGAAAAAATTGGCCGTGGACATGTTGCTGGAGCGTCTGAGGCAGCTTCAGGCATAGCCAAGCATGCAGTGCTTCAGCTGACACGCAGGCTGCTATTAGCATCAAAGCGATAGTCAGCTAGTTAACCGTAGTCTGCAAGTTTTCTTTCCGCCCTTCGACGCCGCCTAGACAAGCATTGTATCGATCCTAAGAGATAAAAATAACAAGTAACTGTTCGGTCTCTGGTCGTATTTGCATGAATTAAGTAGCAACGAAGGTCTTGCGTTCATATTTGACCTGCCTGTCAAGGAGAAGCAGAATATAATAGCAATGGCTGGTCGGTCAATCCAGTGCAGTGCAGAAGCTGTCAAAACTACTGATGATAAAAACGAAGTTGTGCAGAAAGTTTGTGCGTTTGCACGGCGTGAGGATCGAGGCACGGACTGAATGTATATTTGTGACCCTGAAATTTAGTTAGGTACAGTACTGTAGCAACAGTCACTGTAGGTAGTTGAGTGCAAGTGAAACTTGTTGCATTTGCGTACTTGTGAGAGTGCTTCAGTTGGCACGAGTATAACAGAGAAATGAGTAATAACGTATAGTCCTTATATCTTATCTCATATCATATCTTCCTTATATCATATCTTCCCATCTTCTACACGTACAATATTTACTCAAAACTTCATCATCACACAGACTTCATCAAGAGATAGCGCGCTCTGCAAAGGCCAGTTTCCACGTAAGGGAAAATATTGCTTACAGAATGTTAAGCAAACAAGCATTAAAGCAATGAATTCAAGGCGCTGGGATAAAAAAAAAAATGCCCTAAGATCTGCAAAGACAACTCTCGGTTTTCTTGGAAAAAAGAAATCATGCCTGGGGACACAGAAGAGAATTTTAGGGTAAAAATTTCTCGTTTTTACCCCAACCTCCTCCTTTGAATTTTCTTTTACGCAACCTCACCGAGATAATTGGCTTGATTGGCTTAAGAAAAGAAGTTAATTATGTGGGTAAAAATGGCCGTTTATTGGCCATGAATATCCACAAGAAAAACCCTGCCTCTCTCGAGTTGATTCTCAGGTTCGCAGAATCAATTAAAAACGTTTTTATAGTCTCTGTAATTCCTAATAGGAATAAAATTTTTTCGGAGTGTAGGAAGATGATAAATTTATGCCATTTTTCATCATATGCAAGATATACGTTAGTAATATTAATTGTTTCTGTGATTTACTTGTATATTAACGGCACGTTTTTTATGATGAGTAAAATTAATACTATCATGGTTTTTTTTTCCCAAGAAAGATTTTCAGGCAATGAAATAATTAACGATTCTTTTTGTCGGTAGTAGTGACTATGTTCAATATACATACATACGTCACACGTATATTCGTTACTAGTCCAGGCTCTAGGGAGGTGTCTGTGAAATCTGAATTTTCTCTTATCTTATTAGTTCTATTTTTCCCCTATCTAATACTGAAGAAAAAGTTTGCAAGGAACCCAACTTTTTTTTCACCTAAGAAAAAGATTGCAAGGTACCCAATTTTTTTCCCTCTTTTGAAATCTGAATTTTCTCTTATCTTATTAGTTCTATTTTTTCCCTATCTAATACAGAAGAAAGAGATTGCAAGGTACCCAACTTTTTTTCGCATTTTGAAATCTGAATTTTCTCCTATCTTATTCCCATAGAGCGTGACAGGAAAGATACAAATATAGTTATAAATAAATAAATAAATAAATAAAAACACGACGTGAATTAGTATATAGTGCTAATTGTGGACTGATTGTTCTGAAACTTGCTTAGCATGTCTATTTTACAAAAAGGAACAGCATATTTTGTTCACACGGCTTTTTTTGATTTAGGCCTTAGTATTTGAGATAATGATGAAAATTTCCAACGAATAGAACTCCAAGAAATTTCATGCTAGAATAAAAACAATGGCAGTTTTGCATTCCTTGAAACATTCCTAACAAAACTATAGAGCTGGATTCCCCATTTATGCTCTCATGATTTTTTTACCACAGCTGGATTCTCCATTTTCTATTTCGTTGCGATCGCTAACTAAAATATAGGGAAAAACAATTAAGGAATTCGGTTTTGATCTGTGATAAAAAAATATTATGATGGCAAAAATGGAACAACCTGCTCTATAGTTTTGTTATGAATGTTCCAAGGATACCAAAAAAATCATTTTTTTATTCTAGCATGAAAACTCTTTGAGTTCTATTCGTTTGAAATTTGCAATATATTCATTGATATATATAAACCCTATTATCTCAAAAACTAAAGCTTAAAAATCAAAAAAGTTATATGAACAAAATATGTTTCATTTTCAAGAATACATATGCTGAACAAGTTGCAGAACAACCAGTCCAGTTGATAATTTTGGGCCTAACCATGCCCCCACAAAAATGTATCAGTTGCGAAAGTTCTACCCAACTTTTTTCACGTCCTCAACGTGTATAGTAGGAAAATACATGGTAGATCCGTGAAAGAGAAATGTACACAGACACCCCCTAGAGCCTGAACTATAGGGTATACTTCTTTTTTTCAAAAATTGAGTAAAAGTTTGCAGACTTATTAGAATTATCTTGTTATTACCTGACAAAGGAATACTTCAATCCACAATGCATCATTACAACTGTCCAAATAATTAACTGCCTAAAGAATGGCATCAAAGAAAATTTAGATCGTTGCTCTTCTACGTGCGTGCCATAACAAGTCGCACATTGCCAAGCGCCTTAATATCTGTCTACTGACAGTGCCCAGAATTGCAAGCCGTTTGGGAAAGGATGAAACCCTTAAGGATCGACCTCACACAGGCAGACCCCGACTTGTGATGATAGATATCATTACAAAAACCTTTGAAAATGACCAAACACCCGAAGTGCCCATCTTGCAAGGAAGGAGAAGATGCCATGGCAACATTGAGTAGGAAAGAGCTTGTGGAAAGAGCTTGAACCGGGCCAAGAGGTCTCTGTTAACACCTGCGATCTTGAGGCAGTTGTGTCTGTAGCGATGCGTCCGGCTTCTTAACAACCTGAAAAATCATTGGAATCGAATTGTCTTTTTTTTCGGATTAGGAGACGTTCACGGTCGAATCTGCTGTGAACAAACAAAGTGACCGCGTTGTTAGCGTCTGTCAGGACATATCTGAATTGCGCAATGGGTCAAATACCAAACACCAGACTTCTGTGATTATGCTTCGGGTCGTGAACTTCAATGGACCCTATCCAGTGTAGTTCTCAGGTGGCTACAGGCTGACCACTGCTGATTACAGTGACTTTCTGGCCACGGAAATCCTGTCTTGGGCGAGGAAATAACCAGAAATGCAGACTACATGTTCCGGCCAGATAGTACAACTGCACACACCGCAAAAATCGTTCAAGAGTAGTTGGGGTCAAACCTTGAATTTTGGCATAAAGACTTCTGGCCGCCACAGTCGCCTGACCTGAACCCCCTCGAGTACAGCAGTTCGAGAGCAAGGCTTGCAATGTTCGTCACAGAAGCGTAGAGCAGATAAAGTTGTCCATCGTACAAAGTTCGCAAACGTTCCAGACGACGTCTGAGCCCAATCGCAGCTGTTGAAGGAGATCACATTAAACTGTAGTATTGGGACAGTCCTATGAAATGTATAAAATATTACATTAATTTACTTACTTTTAGAATCCCATCTTTGGGAGACATTGCGATATTAATATTAGAGTATAACAGATATTTTGCATTACCCGACTTTTCGTCGGCAGTAGCTACTATATACAATATATTGTAAGTGTATTAGTATAAATATGCACATGTACACCTATATGTTTTGTATGGGGTATGATATAAGTCCTCCTCGAAGATGGTTATGCTTTTGTCTATTTTTTTTTCTTTTGTCTTTCTATCTGTCATCAATATAACTTAAAAACTTATGGGCGGATTTTGACGAAATTTACGGGGATTGTTAATTATGATTGGAGAAACAGGTGAATAGCTTTAGTGAAGATCTGTCTAACCGTTTGTTCGTTGGTTTGTTTGTCTGTCGTTTTTCTCAGTAGCATAACTAAAAAATATAGACATGTTTTAATTAAATTTACAGGAGTTGCTGGGGTTGTTACTCGAAGCAAACGGTCTGTTTGTCTGTTTGCTTGTATATTTGTCTCTATGTTTGTTTTGATATATGTCAGTAGCATCATTCAAAAAGCTATGGACGGATCATCAAGAAATTTGTAGGAAATGCTAGATACATCAAAAGACACAAATGACTAAATTTTGGTGACAATTGGTCCGTCTGTTTGTGTGCGTGACTTATGTTTGTCAAAATGTTTGTTAGGACATAACTAAGAAAGTTAGGGACGGATCTTCAAGAAAAATACAGAAACTGTTATTGCTGTCAGGAGACACAAATGACCAAATTTTGGTGGTTCGGCGGTAATTAAAAGTAAAGGCAAGTTTCAGGAACAATTTGAAGTTTTCGTAAACAATGCCTCACTTGGCGGAGGTATGCCCTTGCAGGGTGCTCTAGTATTTATAGTTGCTCGTAGCTGTTAATACTTAAGTATTTTGTTATACTAAATATGTTATCGACTTATCGAACAATCTCGTTAATAAGCTTGATTTGATTATCCGAAGTTGAACAGGTCTTGAAACCTGTGCACGCGATTAAAGGGGTGAAACTTAACTCAAAAATCGTCATTAGGGTATATCCAATGGGTCTCTTAATTATGTGCGCAAGACTCACTTCTGATAAGCAAATTGAAATTTTGATCGTCTCAAGCGTAAATGGCTGCGACTAACACCTGCAACACGAACGAAAAGGGCGAAATCAACCTCAGTGTTGCAAAAGCATTAGAAGGTAAAGTTTACGACCTAAGTATATTTTGCCGTCACTGTGCCTGTCACTGACATCATAACCCTACCTACACTAGGCAGTGTTACTTCACTACAGGGACTTAATTTCCCCATACGAATACAACAGGACCATCATAGAACCCTTGAAGCAAAATAAGAGTCTGGTGTATGAATATTGTTAAGCATTTGATATATGTAAGAAATGGGAATATTCCTTATCGTCCCACTTAAAGAAAAACCTGTAATAGATATTTTGTTGTATGTTCTAAAAAGCTGAAAAATAAAGCTACATCGAGACTTTATTTTTAGTCCTCACAGATACTGTAAGGCTCAGCGACTGATAGCTTGATGCTGCTGAGTTAGAGAAGTAAATAAAATGTTACACGTATTTACCCTAGACTTCTTTGAGAAATGGTACTATTTGCGTTGGATTATAATTCCGCATCGTATTCACACAATGCTACTGTCAGCGTTCTGATTTTTCCGGATTAATACTTGTAGTCCAATTTGTTTTTTTCTAAGAGGAACAAAGATTACAGATAATGGGAAGTGTCAAGCATTTTCTTAAAGAGTAATATGAACAGCAGCCCAGTAATAACCTGATTTTAATTCACTATAATCATTCAATTCAACTTGGATTATTCATATCCAGGGCTGGTGTCACAGACAGAGTACTGATATCTTTCTGAGCGTACTCTTGACATCATAAGGCTGGAAAATACATATTAATTTTATTCTCAAAAGAAATAATTTCTAGTAAGTTAACCAATAATAGTTTTATACAGGCTACGACTGTTACGTCACTTGGGTACAAGACTAGCGGAGGTCATGATTAGAGCCATACTCTATGCTACAAGATCACGTAAGAAATCTGACACCATACGTTGATTGGACAGAGAAATTGTGCCTCTCACAATTGGGCCTGGAGGCCAATTTACGTATGAGTTAATAAAATGAGTTCTAATAATCACAGAGACCTCAAATAAAGATTACTTTATTCAACTCAATCTAAGGAATGTCTTGCAGAGCAGGGAATCTAAATTCATAGTCACATATCTGCAGTAGGCGATAGATATTATGCCTCCGGGCATCAAGAGTAATTCAAAATTCATCATTATTTCTAGAAATATAGAAATTTCATCGAAAAAACTGGCACATAGATACTACTGATGTTCTTCAATATCACAAAAAATTGAGTTTTTTCCAATGACGGATTTGGAACAATAACCTCAGAAATTGATGTATGTAGAGCTCTCGGTAGAGCTTTCCATATAGCCGAAGGGAAAGGCAGATTAAGAAATACCAGTATAATAGCTACTGAGAAACGTAATTAAAATCACGGTAATACTACAGAATAAAAAAACATTAGCAGCCATGAACTAACTATGCATAATTAACCATCAGATAAATATACCAAGACAGCCGTTAAAAGACATTAAAAAGACATTTTGTTGCTGATGCAACCCTTCATCACTAGAACGATCTACAGCTGCAGCATGTCATTTCACATTACTAGTACTATCTAGGAATACTACTCCACCTTGTGGTTGACTACGCTACGTCATTGCATGGTTGCCTATGTTATATCACTTAACGGTTGCCTAGGCTAAGTTGAATTACTTTCATAGTTGAGTAAGTTGAATCCTTCCATGGCTGCCTAAGTTGAATGATATCATGGTTGTTCCCTACATCACATCATGGTTGACTAAATAACATGATTTAATGGATTACTATATTTAGTCACTTCATGGTTTCGTACATTACATAATTTAGTGGACGACTATTTTACATCGCTTCATGGTTGCATACATGTGCCTGCCTCATTATTTCACTGCTTAAGATGCTAGATCATACCACGGCTACCAATGCTGTATCACTTTATTAGCAGTAGCAGCAGACTAAAGCGTCTGACATTGACTCTCAAGGCCGCTGGTTCGTGCCTCGTTCTCAGCTGGGCAACTTATTCGCGGCACTTGATGCGATCAGTCAGCATCCGGTCTCTGTACTGCTGTGGGTTTACTGACCTTCCCCAGCAATGGGGAGGGTTGGGGTGACAGATTGTCTCATGGAGTCTTCCGCCTCTGGCGCCATAACCCTCGACAATATGTGGTCGACTGCAGCCGTATACACCTTCGGGGGCCGGTTGGTCTATATCTAGAAGCACAAACCAGTGCATATAGGTTTCCCAGTTAGGGGTACGGTCATGTTGACTTTACTTCTACGGCTACCAATGCTGTATCACTTTAGCACTGTCAATGCCCAAAAGTATTTTCACCACTTCATGGCAGCCAGTGCTTCATCTCTTCACTGCTGCCAGAGCTTCATCACTTCGTGTCTGCAAGCTGCTCCGACTCACCCTTTAGCTGTGCTATCTGTTCTGATCATCTCGCTTAGCCCGTATATCAAATAAATTTCATTAACATTTTCAGCAGATGATTAGTTGGCATTTCATTAAAAGTCGAGCATAGCTATCACAAATTTGAGAAGCTTCCGTTCTACAAAATGAGACTGTTTGTTTCACAACTATTATGAAATAGATTTACTCTACTGCAAATACCAGTTCATGTAGGTTTCCCAGTTAGGGGTACGGTCATGTTGACTTTACTTCTACGGCTACCAATGCTGTATCACTTTAGCACTGTCAATGCCCAAAAGTATTTTCACCACTTCATGACAGCCAGTGCTTCACCCTTCAGATCACTTCACATAAACAGCTGCTCTACGTTATTACACTTCAAGCCTTGATATTTTTGTAAATTTGTTGAGTATAGAAGCTTTAGAAGCAAGTACAGGCTTGCTGGTCATTTCAGAATGCAAAAGAATTAACTCAAATAGCTAAGCAAAGTATGAAAAAGTAATGGGAGAACATATAAAAAAAATGCGTCTTTGGCACCGTGCAGTCTGGCCCGATTCCGGGACCGAAATCTACCTTAGGGGACGGGGACCAGTCAATTTATGGTGTGGTCTATTGGGTCCGTATAAACTTAAAAACAAGTTTTAGGCAGAAAGCTGCGAATTGCTTACGAAAATCAGTGACCGTAAAAGAGCTTATACATGAATAGAATAAGTGCAGAGGAATAGCGGGAATGGTGGCAAGCCTGGCAATTTTGAGGCACCAGTCCTAATCCCGATGAACAGCGGAGCTCTTTTTCCATTAGTCTGGTTTTGTTTGACAAATGAGTGCTTGCCACTTAAAGAATTTCAATGGGGATGCCCTTCTGACATTATGCACGCCTCCTTTTGCATAACCTTTTGAAGATACAAATTCATGATACTTCGATAAGTAAGATCTCTCAGCTAACCCTGTAGCGTGTGTAAACGATCAATTTGGACTGTTTTG
>LQNS02278161.1:1246498-1261180 GCA_001587735.2 Parhyale hawaiensis
TTTCCATCACTGTAGTGTTTACTGAATTCCTGTTTGCTATATGGCAGCGAGCTATTGAAGTGAGTGCGAGGTGGGACTGCTTTGAGTACGTGTTGGCCGAGGTCTGAAGTCCACAGAAACGTGTTGGCAGGGATCTGAAGTCCAGAGAAACGTGTTGGCTGAGGTTTGAAGTCAAGAGAAACGTGTTAGCAGGGATTTAAAGTCCGGAGATACGTGTTGGCAGGGATCTATAGTAAAGAGAAACATTTTGGCAGGGGTCTACAGTCCAGAGAAATTTGTTGGCCGAGGTCTGAAGTCCAGAGAAACATGTCGACAGGGAACTGAAGTCCATGGAAACATACTGACAGGAGTTTGAAGTTTAGGGGAAGGTGTTGGCAGAGGTTTGAAATCCAGAGGAGCATATTGGGAAGGTTTGAAAATTCAGAGGAACGTGTTGACAGGGGTTTAAATTCTACAAGTTGAGCAAGGGCTTAAAGACCAAATTATTGTGTAATACCGGGATTTGAAACCTAGAGGAATATATTGACAATGTCTGAAGTCCACGGGAACGTGCTGACAGGGTTCTGAAGTCTACAAGAACTTGATGGTAAGAAGTCTTACGTCCACAGGAGCATATTCTCAATGGTCTGATCTTGAAAGGAGCGTGTTGGCAGAGACCTGATGTTCACAGGGACGCTTTGGGTGTCGGAAGTCCATCGTTATAGTGCTTTTACTGAATCGTTTTGCTTTATACAAAGAAGCGCGCTATTGAAGTGAGTGCTAGCTACGTGCTGTGACGACTTGTTGACAACGACCTGAAGTCCACATGAACGTGATTAATAGGGTCCAAAGTCCACGAAAGCGTGTTAGCAGGAGTCTTAGGAGCTCTAAAGTCCACAGCAGCCTTCTGACAAGCGTTCAAAGTCCAAGAAAAAGTGCTTGTAAGGATCGGAAGTCCACAGGCGCATGTTAGCAAAGCCCAAAGACCCAGAGGAGGGTCTTGGCAATGGTCTGAGCTCAACAGGAAAGTAATGACTAGGGTCTGAAGTCCACAGAAACATGCTGGCAAGGGTCCGAAGTCCTCAAGAGCGTGTTGACATAACTTCACAGCAGTCACTATGCAGGACCTAAAGTCCACGGGAGGTCGAGCTTAGTCAGCGTTTTGGCAGAGCCAGAATTATCCTAAGATTTTTACGTCACATAATAATTCAATGACATAGCTAAGTTTGCAAAAACATTCCTTCCAGGCAAATAGCAGAGGACAGGTATAGACTGTGACAATTGCAAATAATTAAGCTCTTAAAAAGGTAAAGTCAACTTTGACTGCACCCTCCACTGGGAAATCCACTCGCACTGGTTTGGTCGGCAGACATAGACCAACTGGCCCCAGAGGAGTAAATGCAGCTGCAGTCGACGACTGGTCGCTAAGAACTACGGCGCCGAAACGGAAGGTTGAACGCGCAGCCACCCCCTACCCTGGAGCAGTTACCACCACAATAGCTATGCGTACAAGCAAATGTCTTGATTCAACGCGCCGAGTGCATTGAGAAAGACTGCGCCTGGTGTGGGGATCGATCCCGGGCACCTCGGCACAACTGTAAAGCGCGCAATGTCCTGCAGCTACCGTGGGTATAACCGTTGCTGCAAGAGCCCAGTAAGCTACAAATTTTTGTTGATCTATCTGTTTTACCAGCGTTTGTTCTGCATAGGGTATTTCCTAATGTTAGTAGCACGATTTGCAAATTCCAAAGTATACTACAATTAATTATGATTGGTTTAATTATGAAACTATGGCCTGCCACACATGTATATTCTGTTGGCAACAATTATTCAAATTGTCCTTCAAATTTGCCCAGTATTAACTTCACTTGCAATTTGTCCCAAATGAAACTGGTACATTACTAACGATAGTAAAGTCTTATCAATTGGTACGGGGAGAGCAAATTGAGTTAAAGGCACTGGGTTTAACTTGTCTGAAACTTCTGACCAGAGCGTTGGCTTCGACCAGTTAGGTCGAGCTTCAGGTGTTAACTTCGAGCCGCTTACCCTTGAGACTTCCGGAAACTTGACCTTGCTCTGAAAAATGGAATTTTTAGCAGTCTCAAGCGCAACCGGGTTGCAGCCAAAACCTGGGACGCGATTAGAAGTGGCCAAGCAAAAACTCCTTTTTGAAGTTTTGGACAGGCAGGTCTAGGGAACCTATCCTAGATCAGCTTCGTGGTACCAATTGATGACAACAATTTTACTCACGAAATGCAATTGAGTTTCAGGTATTATCTAGTCTGGAAATTATACACAATATCCTGATCCACGTACCTATAAATGCAATCATGCAATCATATACAACTTCTGAAACCTAGTTTGTATTAATTTACGCAAAACTAATATTGATTACAGTACAATTTCTAAAGCTTGGCCTTTATTATTCTACTTATCATTTATTTTGACGACAATTATTTCTAAAGTCTGGCTTATATTATTCTAGATTTCAGCTATTCTGATTGCATTCTCTAAAGTGTATCTTATGCTCTTCTACTTTTTACTTTTTGGCTACAATTTCTGATGCCTAGCTTGTACTATTTTGCTTCTCACTTAAACTGTTTATAAATCCTGAAACATACTTTATGTTGGGCTACGCCCAAAAATACCCGAGTTACAATTTTTGAGCTCTACTTTATTATAACATTCCAGGCTGGGCTCCCAGTTGAAAATCATATGGCTTAAATTGCAGCAGCCATTTCACAAAGCATTTCATCTTCTTCAGAAACATTTACATTTTTATCAATTCAGTGAAGTAAGCCTAGAATTAACTCATAACCAGTCACAAAAAGAACAATAGTGGTGCTAGGAACCCAATTTCTCACCGAATCCCTTATCAATTTTCCGTAAACGGCTTTTGCCAAAACTTACAGTACATACTGTTCTACTATTACTCATATACTCTTGTAACTGTTAATCTTCAGATCTCGCATGTCTTGCATAATAATAATTCATTTTCGTCGGTCCAAAGGCACAGTTAAGAGGCTTTATGAAGAAGTTCTAAGTAGCGGACGAGAGCGCTTCCCACGAAGAAACCAAAGCCCTACAAGTTGGTAAGGCTGAAGGCTTGTAAGCCTTGTTGTTCCCAAACTTTCCTGCAGAGTTGAAAATGTGAAGCGATATTTTAGGGAGAAACAGCAGAGCTAAAAACACACTCAGGACAAAGTCCTCGTAAGTTGGATAGAGGCAACAAGAGTGCGCAACACCAATCATTATTATAATAATCTATGTACGTGATGAGGGTATAGCGGATAGCTCCGAGGTGACCCCCATTTTGTGTAAATCTTAATTACCTCCACCAAGGAGGTTATGTTTCCGTCGAATTTGACTCTTTGCCTGTCCGTGTGCTTGTCTGTCTATTTGTCTGTCTATCACCAAGGTGACTAAATAAGTTGTGGACGGATCTTTACGAAATTTACCGGGATTGTTAGGTATGTTAGGAGGAACAGATGATTAACTTTTAGTAAAGATTCGTTCATCTGATTGTTTGTTTGTTTGCCTGCCTCTATTTTTTCCTATTGCCATAACTCGAAGATTTATGGACGGATATTAATAAAATTTATGCGAATTCTTAGGTATAACACAAAGTGTAAATGACTACATTTTTGCGATGATCTGCTTGTTCTTTCGTTTATTTGTCTCTGCGTTCGTTTGATTCGATATTTGTTTGCAAAAAAAAAAATGAAAATACTTTGAACGAATCATTATGACATTCACAGGAATTCTTGGTTATGTTCAAAGACATGAATGATCAAATTTTGGTGATGATTGGTTATTGGTTTGTGTGTCTGACTAATATTTGTCAAAATGTTTGTCAGAACATAACTTAAGCAATTTCGGACGAAACTTCAAGAAAATTACAAAACCTTTTATTGTTGTCGAAGCTAACAAATGATCAGACTTTGGTGTTAACAAAAAAAATCATAGTTTCAGAATTAATTCGAAATTTTGGTTAGCGTTTCCTTGCTTGGCGGAGGTATGCACTCTCAGACTGCTCTAATTTTGTCATATGTTCTGTGCTTGGGATACTTTGAGCAAATTCGCAAACAATTTATTAATTGATAGAGCAAACACGGCATTGCCATGTGTTACAATTGCTTTAATCGTTTAAAGAAACGTTCGCCAGAGAATCTCTGCACTTAATAACAAATAATAGAAGAAAACAAGACTTGATAAGCGACTGTATTATGGAGACCATGTATTAAAATATCAAGTGCTTCGTAGCTCCATGTAAGGAATGGTTAGTGATGTTAATTTTAAAGATGAGGTAACATACATATGAAAACTACAAAATAGGCTAATTTTTTCCCACGCTGTCAATAACGTTAATGGCGATAGATAGGGTTGTAACTAAAAAAAAAGTCCCTGTGCACAAGCAATCAGTACTCAGCCTACCGTGTCGGCAAGATTTCTGTCGCGCGAAATTGTTTTTGAGTGGTACTTCTTAGTAGCGTTTAAGGCGTGTTGGAGTGTTTATGGCTCTTTCTTTGGGACGTCCTATGATTTGACGCCAAGGCGTTGAGATTTAATTATAATAGAAATGGTAGTGGTAATAATTACAGTAAAAATAATGCTGTTATTTGTAATTATAGTAATGAAAATAATAAATAATAAAAGTAATATAATAATGTAATAAACACCGTCGTGTGTTTATCAATTCATATCTTTATTGCCATGCTTTTTACTAAATGGATAGGGCAAAATTAGACCAGGTTGCGGAAGATGGCCTAAGAGGGAAATTTTATCCGTATAAACGAGTCCAGTTTTTGCTCAGCCAGCGCTGAAATTCAAACAATAAAGACATTTATGTTTCTCTTAGCAATCTCATGGAGTCTGATTTTTGTTTCTTTTTTCATACATCGAAACTGTATTTGTTCTCAGTTCATTAAGTTCAAATTGAGTAAATGATCGAGGAAGTACGGGAGAAGCGATTTTTCAGGGTGTAGAAGACTCAGCAATTATTTTTTCTGGCTTGCTTTCTTCCTTTGACGAAGCAATTATTTTTTCTGGCTTGCTTTCTTCCTTTGACGAAGCAATTATTTTTTCTGGCTTGCTTTCTTCCTTTGACGAAGCAATTATTTTTCTGGCTTGCTTTCTTCCTTTGACGAAGCAATTATTTTTTCTGGCTTGCTTTCTTCCTTTGACGAAGCAATTATTTTTTCTGGCTTCCTTTCTTTCTTTGACGAAGCAATTATTTTTTCTGGCTTGCTTTCTTCCTTTGACGAAGCAATTATCACTTGAGCGCAAAAAATTCAATGTACTAAAGTTGTACCATGGCGTGTACTGGATACGTGGTGGAGAATTTAATTAAATTCAGTGATGCTTCACTGCTTGCTGATGTAAACGAAATTTTTACATTATCTTCCGGAAGGAATGAGTGTGCTGCTCCGATGAACTGAAACAGAGAGCACTCATTTTTTACGACAATCTGAGTTGGCCGTTGAAGCGTTACCTTCAGAAGCACATTAGACACGAACGTATGCTCAATGAAGAAGAGTCGTAACAAAATTCCTCTCTATCATTTTTGACAGCGCAGTCACTGTAGGATTGATAATAATAATTGATAGTCTTACCTGCATTTGAAACCTAAACAACGAAAGTAGGCTCATTGAAGAAGAGTCCTATCAAAATTCCTCTCTATCATTTTTGATAGCGCAGTCACTCTACGAATAATAATCAACAGTCTCACCTGCACTCGAAACATAAACAACGCCCTGTTAGGACACCTGCTTTTGACACCGACTAGACCGCTTTTTTTTTTCAGCGCTGCTCAGGCCTCGAGCAAGAGGAAGTAAGCAAGTTTAACTCTCACCAAGAGTTGTCAGAAAAGTTTTGTCGCAAAGTGCACTTCTGGAGCTAACTTTGTGCCGGTTTTAATTCTGTTCGTCCAAGAATTGCTCAACTGAGTCTGAGAGCCTCGCCCTACGAGCCGGTGTCAGTGAATCTTATAAAATTCGGAATCAACTAAGAAAATACGGAAGTACATAGATTTTTTATCTACCGTAAAGTGCCCAAAGAATAATTTTAAGAATACGTCAGTGGGTGGAATATATGAGAAAGCAGCTAAAAACCGAGTGTAAGAAGCCCTCTTGTTCGTTTTTACTTTTACGCAGACAGATTCTAAAACAGAGTTCCTTCATTCATACCGAGCTGTAATTTTAACACGCGTGGTATGTATGTTTACCACTTTGTATGTCGTAGAATATAGAACTCGGCAATATGAGTTTTTGAAGCTACTCCTTTATATATGTACTGATGGCATCGTACAGGTAAGTGAAGAGGAACAATATAATATCATCGCGTAATTATGTTGTCTAGACACATTTACAAAAGACGCTCTCTGTAAAAGACGCTGGGTCTGCGGGAGCGATACTGCTCAGAAAAAGTAATCAGATTTCCAGCGTGGTTCACAGTCAAGCTCTTGCCCCTTGACGATACACTTGTGCCAGCTGCATATCCCTAATGTATACCATATTGATATTTTCCTCGAAGGCTTTGCATACGCCATTTTTTCATTGAATCGGAAGCTGATTACTTAATGTGTTCATCTCGATATTTTTCTGTAATATGTATATATATGTTACAGTGAATCCATGAAACCAGGGAATACACGTATTCCCTAGTAAACGCGTGTATTGGCTAATTCACTCAGTGAATTCACTATTTACTTGTGTCTGGAGGGCTACATATGGCAAAAAAACACTAGTTACGGGTACATAAAACTAACCAACAATGAGCTTTTACCTCCGACAACAGAGGTTAGGCGCGCAAGGACTGGTTCACCTAATATTCTATGATATATACCGGTCTGATATACATTAGAACACTACGGGAACCAGTCTTGGAGGACCTAACCTCTGTTCTCGGAAGTAAAAGCTCATTGTTGGTTAGCTTTATGTACCCGTAACTAGTGTTTTTTTGTCATATGTCGCCCTCCAGACACTAGTAAATAGTGAATTCACTGAGTAATTAGCTAATACACGCATTTACTAGGGAATACGTGTATTCCCTGGTTTCATGAATTCACTGTAACATATATATAACGTTGCAAAGATTTATGAGTGTGAGGTTTTTGCTTAAAAACCTCAACTTGGTACGTAAGAGTCGCCTTGAGCCTGAAACAGAAAGGGTACAATACAATGTAAACAGGCGTCATTAGGTTAACATCACTTAGCTAAAATTGAATTTGTGAAGCCTACTCGTCAGTTTTTAGTTTTGGTTGAAACAGATAAACATATACTGCTAAAAACAGCACCTTAGTCGGTGTCAGAGTGATAGCTATGAACCATTAAAACTTGTATTTAAGCAATGCTAACCTTTAATGCTATGATATTTTGAACATTATAAAGAAGACAACATGCACAACTACTTTGTTTAAGAACTCGAACACAATACAGATAATTTAATTTTTCAAATCTTCCAGACCAAGAAATAAATCAAGATGTCAAAATTTCAATTCTTTCTTTCAAATCGCTTATGGAATCAAGAATATTGCGAAGAAATTCTCTTCTTGGGAAACGTAGCATTAATATGGAACTTCTTATTTTAAATTGAAAACTTTTTTTTTAACTCTGGTATGTATGATACGTCTAAAACAGCCTTTACTCCAACAGTTTCGAAAATTCTTGAAGAGCAAAACTCCTGACGATGATTCACGATGAATCGAAAGCTTGATGACCGGGACATTAATACTACGAAATATATATATATTTTTTAAATGTGTTTAATTTCTGCACATGTGATACTGATAATATTAGATCATGAATAGTATCACGATGGCGTTCTTCTGAAGATTCCCTTTAGAACAAGAAATTACTAAATTTGCGGTAGTTTCAATGCTTCTTATCAGAACACTATTGCAATTGAGATATTATTATTCAACATTCAGATTATGCATAGAATCAAGATGTCGCCGTCTTAATTGTTACTCCTGTGGCACAAATAGGATGATAACAAAATATTTCGAAGATTACCTTTCAAATCACTAACAGAATCGAGAAACTATGCTCCCAATATTTTTTTTTCGAAAACCAATATAGAACCAAGCTGCTATATGATTTGAGCTCTTCCTCTGAAAACACCAAGAGAATCAAGATGTTTTGCTTGCAGCACTTCCTTCGAAAACACTAAAAGAATCAAAATGCTCTACTTCCAATTCTTTCCTTCATAGTGAGAGTAAAATCAGGATTTCATTATGTTAATACTTCCTTTCAAACGCCGACGTAATGCTGTTGATACAGCCTTAATGCAACTGCCGCATTAACACGGAAAGCCGTGCATCATACAGAAGTACAGCTGCAGACAGTTCTGCAGCTTTATTGCTTCTTCATTAAGATAATAGTATGCACTTCAGGACGAGCAAGTGTGACCTTAAGGCGAAGTTAGAGATGCTATCTTTCGTTGTTAACCTTGGGAAATCCATTTGACAGCGTTAGATCGTTGGAAACTTTGTACTCTTATCGCTCCAGTTTCTGCCAATAATGGGCGGCGGGGTAGAAATACTCATTCAGAATATTTTCTTTTTACGGTGAGAGGAAGGGTAATATAAATTCTTACCAATAATTAATGTTCTAAAAGGTAAAATAGAAATGGGCTTCAGACATGATTCCTCGTACGAGCGGGATTTTCCCTCATCAATACACATTTGTATTTTACAGCCGTAAAACAAAGTAAGAGCTTGTGATAGAAATCGAGGCAAAATGTTGCCAGTCCTAACGGTTGTGGTTTTATGAACTTCTATAAATATACGAGTAGTGATTTATATTCATATATACACACTCTCATGTACATATATTAATACTCTCTAGAACTGTTAATGTCCAACACATTATTATGTGAATATTCTTATTTTTTGTCTTTACTACATATATCGGGATACTTACATACAGAAACATTTCTGTGTGTCTAGCACTGCGGTGCCACTATTTCACAGCAGTTCCTAAAATTAAGAATGGTACATTCGAACGCCAGGGTTTTCCACAAGACCAACACCACCGCACACTGTCGTGCACTATGGGGAAGATGTAATACTTATGCAGTGATAAGATATTAGAGGGCTGAGCTTTCATGCGGTTGTACCGGAGATCGCTTCTCCAACAGTCAGACAAATGCGTTCGGTGCTTGGCTTGCTGAGTCAGCATTGCTGGAATTCAGGTGCAATTGCGGGAGTGCTGAGCCTGATCAGAAATTGACGCGGTCGGAAGGTTGCAGTTGTCAAATTAGCCTTCCGTCTCTGACGTCACAGCTCTGGCAATCTGTGGCTGATTGCAGCCGTGCATTCTTTTAGGGCCAGGAGGTATATTTCTGTAGCACGAAAAGTGTATGCGGAATTTCCATCTGGAATGTGCCGGAAAGTTGACTTGATGTTTACCCTCTTGAGTTGAACATTAAAAAAATTCGTCTTTTCAATTCGCAATAATTTAACAAATAATTCTTGGAGAGCACGGATGAAACTTTTGAGGTTCAGTAGCTGCAACAAGACTGAAAATCACTGCCCTGGTATGCGTTAGTATGGAGGGACTTTTGGCATCGAGCAACTACAACCACATACTAACAACGCGCCTTTATGAGCTATCATTGCCGGGACTTATTCAATAAGGCGGAGGTAATTATAGAGGTGAGCAATGGTGTCATTAGAGGCAGCCGTGCTGGTGATATGGCCATGAGGGGCTCATTACGCTGCTTAGCCCTGAGTACTGAGGTCTATTGAGGGTCTGAGGGCACAGTGGTCTATTGTAGGTCTGATAGCACAAGGGTCTATTGCAGGACTAAAGTCTCAGGGGTCTATTGTGGGTCTGAGGGCACAGGGAACTACTGTGGGGTCTGACAGCACAGGGGTCTATTGTGGGTCTGAGGGCACAAGGGTCTAGTGTGGGCCTAAGGAAGAGGGGTCTATTGTGGGTCTAAGGGAAGGGGATTTATTGTGGGGTCTTAAGGGACAGGGGTCTTCGTAGGTTTGAGACAACAGGGATATTGTTGGTCTAAGGACGTAGGGGTATATTGTGGGTTTGAAGATACAGGGTCTATAATGGGTCTGATGATACTATGGTTTACTGTGGCTCTGAGAGCACAAAAGTTTATTGTGGGTCTACTGTCAAAGGGAATTCATACTCTAAGGACGTTGGGGCCTACGTTGGTCTTCGAATACAGTCTGTTTCTAAGTTAAGGATAGAGAGGCCTATTTTGGGTCTCGGGATACTATGGTCTATTGATAGGTAAACGACGTAAAAATCTGTAGTTGATCTAACGACAGAGAGGTCTTCTCTACGTCCTAAAATTTGTGGAGTATTTAAAGGTATTCTTATTGTCAACTAGCAGTTGTTACTTTCATTATTAGTATATTTCTCTGGCGTGGGGAGAGGGAGGGGAGACCTATTATTATCTCTTGCTATTAGTTGCAATTTTTATGATGTTTTTAAATAGATGTAAAGTTTTCATTCAGAGAATTTGTTCGTTCTAAGCAATGCTGCCCTTTTGTTTGTCCGTTACGCATAATTTCCTGGCACCAACTTTGATCAGCAGAATAATTTTTTTTTTTTTTCAACTTCTTCTTCTACCTTTCACGCACCGAAGCGACAACCACTATCATCGCTGAGCGAATACACGCAAATTTATTGCTTAATTTAGCTTGAGAAGTGAAAGGAATTCATTTTAATGCGCCAGTGCCGTGCATTGGGCGACTGCAATGCGGCACACGGTCTGCGCAGCACGCGAATATCGCATTACTTCAGACCGCTCGCATTACTGTCTTAATGTCTTACGAACAGTCATCTTATTGTCTTTCTTTTGTCTTGCGCTCCCGAGACTTAAAAGATGACCGCTGCATGTCGATTATTTCTAAGGTACTATATTTCCAATTTCGTGAAGCGCAGTTATGTAGGTTAGAAGAATGTTGGGATTTCTAAGGTTATGGGTTACGACTTCGAGTGTACTTTATATCTTAGGTACTATGCTTCTAAACTTATGAAGAAGGTTAAAAGAATCATATGTGTTGTAAAGTAATGTGTTATGAGTTCAAATATCATTCTTTATAAGGTATTACACTCCCCGTTTAGTGAAGCATAAGTTTGAAGAATACAAAAATGTATAGTTTTCTACAACTGCTATGTTGCAATTACAGTAATAACTAGAGCACTCTGAGAGCGCATACCTCCGCCAAGTGAGGCAACGGTAGCAAAAATTCAAATTGGCTCTGAAACCATAATTTTTTTTGCATAACCCCAAAATCTAATCATTTGTACCTTTTATATTAAGAACAGCTTGTTCATTTTTTTTTTTTAAGATCAGTTCATAACTTTTTGAGTTATACTGTTAACAAACGTTATGACAAATATGAGTAAAACATACAAAGGAACCAACCGATCGGCACCAAAATTTGATCATTTATGTCTTTTACCATTACTAACAACTCCTATAAATTACATAAAGATCCATTCATTATTTTTTGAGTTATTGTGCTAACAAGCATAAAATTAAAAACAGTCACAAACGAACAAACAAACAAACAAACCATTACCAAAATTTGTTCAATTACTCTTTGTTATATACCTAACAACTCATGTTAATTTCATCAAAATCCATCGATAACTTTTTGAGTTATGGCATCAAGAAAAATGACGCAGACAAACAAACAAACGGATGAACATATCTTCACCAAAATTTAATCATCCGTTCCTCCTAACACAAATAACAAACCCTGTAAATTTCATCCAAATCGGTTCACAACTTTCTGAGTTTTCTTGGTGACAGACAGACAGATAGACAAACACGACGAAAACATAACCTCCTTGGCGGAGGTAATAAGTTTTGTTAAGTACAAAATAGGTTCACAAATAAATTATGTGATGTGGAAACATGACGTAGTGATGGCTTATTCCTGATGGTAATTTTGCATATTTTATAGCAAATGACTATGAGGACCTCATGAATTAAGGTTCCTCTTTTAAGTATTGCGTTTTTAATTTGACGATCTATGACGACTGGGGTTACAAAGAATTACGTTTCCAATTTCATATCACTATGGAAGTTTGTTTGTTAAACCTAAGATTATTGTTATTAACGTTATGCAGCTAAGAAGGTTATGATAATGTTACAGTGCTGTACAAATTAGTTCTGACAGTGATGAAATAATACAATTATTTGCTAAATTGAAGTTTATTTTTAAAAATGTCTATTGTGTGGTAGTTGATACAATTAATGGGAGGTATGACCTCTTCTCGCTTTTAAAAGCATTTGCACTCGATTTGGCATAGATGCGACCAAAGTTGAATACATTTCTACTAGTTCTTCATCATGGTACAAAACCCTAATTACAGCACTCAGCAAGATTTGCATGGTCGAACAGTCCTCTTTCTGCAGCCTTCGTTTGAGTATAGCCCATGGATTTTCCAGGCCAGTATAAAATAGTGATGGGGCAAATATTCGTATCTGCATCCACGAAATATTCACACCTTTTTTTACATCCCTATTTGAATCTGCATCCGCGGATGCTAAGAGGTAAAATCCGCAATCGCATCCACAGATGTCAGCACTGAAAAATTTGCTAAAAATCCGCAGAATAAAAAAGGAGGTGCGGATGTGCAGGTTTAACACTGTACACAAAATTCATACATAGTATTGAAAGCTGCAAATTCTCATTTGGATTGAAATGTCTGCAAGCGCTGTCCCTGTCCACAAAGCACCATCTAAGTTTTCTTCCTAAGTGTTGTACAAACTGCCGTCGTGAGAGGGTATGTGTGTGTTTGTGGTGGGGCGAATATCTGCATCCGCAGAACATCCTCATCTCTTTTGAACATCCGCATCTGCATTCGCGGATGCCAAAATGGCAACATCCGCATCCGCGGAAGTCAGAACGCTTAAACATACGCATCGGCGGATATCCAAAACTGGCATCCTGCCCATAAACTGGTACAAAACCGCTTGTCAACTTTCTTCAAAGAATATGAGCTTTGCATGAAGTATGGCGCGGAGCGAGATCCTACTGGAGAATGCCATCTCAATCAAGAAAGTCCCTTCTCACCGCAGGAAGCAACTGCATCTGCAAAATTTCCTTGTATTCATCACTGTTCATTATGCCCTCAACATCAATAACCCCCCCCCCCTGTACCTTTAGCACCACAGCTACCCAAAATATCTTCTTAGGTGGATTTTTGAGCGCTTGTTGACTGTGTCCCGACCGGAGTGGTTCACCTTTGCATCGTCTAACGACCTGTAACCGTGTACTTTAAAAAGCGATTCATCTGAAAACATTACTTCCCTCTAGTCATCTGCCGTCCATCCAGCACAGGAAGCAAAGAGCGTAACGGGAGGATTCACGAGAAATTAGCACCAAAAAGTGACCTCATCATCGACGAATCTATGGCTGAGCAGCCTAGGAGTATTTTAACTAATTTAACCATGAAAATTGTCTTTAATTGCAAAATTCATCTCTAGCGTATAAATAAATTAAGTTATTATATACTACTTTAGTAATTATCTATAGAAAATTGCAGTGCATGTTGGTGGAAACTTTCACAGCACCAGCGCCAAATTTGTTCCTTTTCGGCAACCAGATTTAACGTCTTTTTTCTTGATTAAAGCCTTATTTGCACTTCATATTCAGTTCACAGTGCTCTTTACAGAACATATTTATTCCTTACCAACAAATATAAGCACCATTATAGCCAATTCAGTAGGCGAGAGGAGCCACAGTAACAGCCTATTGTTCGAACTTTTTGAATTTGGCGACAACATTTTACGGTAATTTGCAGCTCAAGTAGCTGGCCAGTCATGAGCGGAAGATTGAATGAAATAAATCGAAAAAATACGGTGACATCTTCAAGAAAATAAAATACGAAGGCCTGAGGTCCCACACTCAAATACTTCGACTCGTCAATGTGATGTAAATTTGCTACGTGCGGTCACGGCTAAGTTTTATTTTAGTCCTATTGAGTCCTCCCGTTGCATTCTTTGCTTCCTGATCCAGCATACATACTTGCCCAGCGAAAACGATTTTCTTTCGTAAGAGATGTCAATAACGGTTTCTTTTTCGGTTTTCAGGCACCTCTGCCAACCTCAAGCTGCCTTCGTCGGTCAGTTGAAGAAGAAACATGTGCCAAGGTCTAACAGTGCGAGGGTACTATTTGTTCAAAATAGAGTGATTTTCTTAAATCAGGACCAGGAAATGCGCCTAAAGCCTAAAAACCAGGATGGAAAACTCCAACCGCTCGCTATTAAAAGTTATCCGTAATGGCCCAAGCTACAAACGATCTAATATGTACTGTAGCTACGATGGCAGCACATACTGTTGCCTGACGGAGGCCAAGCAGTGGGGCCTCGCGGTGTTCACCTTTACGCCACGGGGTGTTCTAGTTTGTCGCATGTTAACTTACTACTATGCACAAACATGATCTCGAACTGTTACACTAACACCATCTATTTATTTTCCACTTTCCTAAAATTGTTTCTACAATCTTTTAGACTCACAGTCACACTACTTTGTAAGAAGGCTAAACGCACTTTTACCAGAGCCAAAACACGTTCCTTACCAACCTCTAATATCTGTGTCAAGACTGCCACTTTGTGCAGCCTGGTCACATCCTGCCGAATTACTGAGTGCAAAAATCTCATTTGTTCGAGTCAAAACTTCATCTGGCTTCTCTTAGGCTATGACTGATAAGCGGAATA
>LQNS02278161.1:1335045-1350967 GCA_001587735.2 Parhyale hawaiensis
AAATAAGCAGTTTTAGAGCCGTACCAGTGATGCACTAACGCAAATAAGCCGTTGTGCACTAGAGCCCCTCCATATAAACACCAGAAGCAAGTTAGCCGCTTCAGAGTGGGTAAAAACGTTGCTTTAGAATTGTTGTTTTGAGCCATGCGGCCCCTTCAGCAAAAGAAGGCGCTACCACTACGAATAGCCCAGTTAAAAATTGGCGACGTTTCACAGTCGTCACATGGCAGTAATTAACGGCGCAAGCGGTAAATATTCGGCGAACTGAAATTAATGCTGAGTAGACACGACTAGCTGAAGCAACGCAGCTGCAGCGGGTGGTAGTGAGTAGTTCTGGTGATTTCTTTCTCCGTTGTTACCGAATAGTTCATGAAAAGCACAAATGGCGACTCTAAAATAATTTTTTTCTGACCTAAAAGTTCATTTGTCGCAAGTACTGGGAACAGAGCACCACCAGTCACTGCTGCGTAACTGCAACAGATAGGTTACATACCTGGCTGTAGACGGACCAACAGGCCCATTCCCAAAGAACAGCCGGAACTTTCGCCCCGGCCCTCTATGAGCTATTACCGTTATGGCGTTCGTTTGTAGGTACCGTTTGCTTTATACGGGACCTTATAAACTTCGAGCTAGCTGCATGTGTGGCTACTTACGGGCCTGCGACTGCTTGAAAGCGGCAACCTCTTCGTGCTCTACCTCTGTTTGTGCTGCTACTTAATTACTGCCTTGTGACAACTTGAAAATGGAGTCCTTATTGCGGTCTGTGCAAGCTAAAAACCTGCCATGGGCCCACTTGAAGAAGGCACAATTTCTTTTTTAAACCGACCCGTTAGCGTTACGCATTCATAAGAACTAGCATTATGGATGTCACCAAATTTTGGTCAGTCGCCCAGGAAATCGTTAACTAGAAACATGCCTTCCACAATTGAAACTAAGGTTACTACATATTATCACTATCTGAAGCGAGCGTAAGACCATATAGGAACCGTGTATGCTCAAAAAGCACAGGTTCCGCCAAGTCATCCAACACTCGGAATAACTGAAACTAAAAGAGTAAAACGTGGAGATTGGTCGAGGCAAGAACAGACTTATAGCAATAAACTACGGGAAATTAAGCCCAACCCAAGCAATATATGTAGACAGTCCTCGATGTATATATAGGTCCTCTTTGATTTATGCAAGTTTACTATTTAGAAATAAACTTTATCCTTCGATACGAATTTAAAATCGGTAAAGGCAGAGTCAACTTGACCGCATCCTCCACTAGGAAACCCACGCGCACTGGTTCGCACTGCATATATAGGCCAACTGGCCCAGAGGAGTGAGTACAGCAGCAGTCGACCACGGGTCATTAAGAACTGGGGCGCCAACGATTGATGGTTTAACGACATACCGCCACCCTCCCATTTCTGAGCAAGATAAGTGCCTCCACGGTAGCTATACATACCAATCAAGTTTGCTGGCTCAGCGCAACGAGAAACACAAAGACCGGTCGGCTGTCTCGTCGCTCAAACGCGGCTTCCCTAACATACCAGTTCAGCACGCAAGGCTACCGCTGCTACCGTACGCTCTCATTTTTGCATTAGGTTGTCTGTGTGAAGGCATATTTGGACCGCCTCTGCATTACGTAATTTCGCTCAACATAATCCGCATATTGTTCCTTTTGCTTGATAAATATGCACGATATTAATAGTGAAAGATGTGACGTGAGCACGCTCACTTTGAGGAATATTTATTTCACAGGCGTAACTTTGCTTATATGCAATTTACACTAGTCATAAAATATATATTCGAGAATGATAGCTTCACTAAATATAAGCACCAAACCACTTACAATGAAATCGGTGAGCACAGTATTATCAACATATCAATTTCAATTCATAACATTGTAGGTGGCTACAACGTAAGCGACATAATACTTCCAGCATGGTAGATTATTATCCAACATATGACCTCCAACATGGTAGCCATCTTCAGCGCAAAAAAACATGTATAACTTCCAAGAGAGTATGCAGGCACAGCATATGTCTTCCATGGGCAACATAAGCCACAAACAACATTGCAGCCTCGCATGTACATCTAGGTCGTATTTTGCAGCTATGTTGGACGCCTTTCATCAAGCTAATGGCAGGATGGCAATATTGCCTGGTACTGTCATTTATCAGTGCCTGGTGATTGGCACCAATTGATGGAATCCCGACTGCGCCGCTCACACTTTAAAATGTTCACTAAATTACGACATTAAAATCTAGGGATCGCTTCTACGGAAGATTAGAACGGGTTCTAAATGCGGCGGGTCAGCTAGATAACTAACACCCTCGCACTGGCAGGATTGTCAGTGTTGTTGATAATATTGTTATTATTAATTTATTACCTCCGCCAAGAAGGTTATGTTTGGTTTAGTTTGACTTCTTGTCCATCTGTCCCCAAGATAACTCGAAAACTTACGAATGGATTTTTACGAAATTAACAGCGATTGTTTGGCGCGTGAAGAAGAACAGATGATTAACTTTTGGTAGAGATCCGTTCAACCCTTTCTATATCTTTTCTACTTGGTAACGTAACTCGAAAAGTTATTGATAGTTCTTGATAGAATTTACAGGAATTGTTAAAAATGTTAGAAAATATATATAAACAAATTTTGGTGATGAGTTTCTCACAAATAGCTACAAAAATACCGACGGATCTTCAAAAAAAAAAAAACAGAAGCTGTTCGTAGTATCAAGAAGCCCATATTACGAACTTTTGGTACGATAAATAGGAAATCCTGAATTCAGGATCAACATTGCCTCGCTTGGAGAAGGTATGAGCTCTCAGAGTGCTCTAGTTCAGGATAAAAAGCACTAAAAAATTTTGTTGCAATTACGACGCGCGTTTCGTTGTACCTCAGCTCATCAAAATTTCTACTGCTTCTCGTCGTATTTTTCAGTATCTTATATAAAGCCCTTTCAAGATAATACACATGCTGTATTTTGAATCTTATATTGTACACATAGCATATTATGATATATAGATGAATATAAGCATATGAAATTATTCTACAATATTTCAATTAGCACTGTATAAAATTTCGGTGATACTATATACGAACAAGTTAATCGTATCTGCTAATATTTACTCAAATTGTCAGGGAAGGTAACGTTTTTTCTCTAATAATAACTACGGTATATAATCCGCGTATAGCCCAGTAAAAAAACGGCAAAGAAATGGCATTGACAGCTCTTCTCTGTCCACACCTGTGATTGTGGTTCTGCTGTAGAGAATTAAGTTCACTTGTCCCTTGGATCACCGATGTGATATAACAGAAGAACGTTCGTTTAAGCACTTTAACCGACTCTCGCTCGGCAGAATGCTGTGCAAAAAAATATAAATAAATAAACAAATATAAAGCTCCTTATTCATCAAGAACTATCGTCAATATATATCCCTAGATCAGTCATATTCCAGATGCGATTTGACAGGTAATAAGTGTAGCTTATGTATACGTGCCTCGAACGTGATGCAAAAAGTTGACTGACAAATATAAAATGGTCATTTCGACAAAGCTTGAGAATCAGAGAAGCACACTCCTTTGGAACAAATAAGATCAAGTGGTCCCCTCACCCTTTCCAGTGATCCCTTGTGGTTACATAAAATGCGGTAGATGCTAATTTTCTTTGCTAATAATTAGTTTGTGATTCAAAATAACATTCACAAATTTTGCGGTATGTTCGCTAAAATAAATATGAGTTCATTTTCAACACTTCAATACAGTGCGGAGGCGATGCCATAAAATTGATTCTATTTTTGGAGTACATTACCAATATATCTTTCCTTTGAGATAACTCTAATTTGTCAAGGGCTAAGAATAGACTCATCCACTACAAAAAATAACCTTAATTAAGCTGTGCAGAATTTTAAATTTTATAAAAGCGGGGATGAATCCTTCAGCTATTTCCAGCAAAAAAGTATCGCTTAATCTTCCATACCAGTGGTTTCATCTCAATATAAATATCTACCTTGTTAACGATGATGCGATTCATATTTTTACCACATGTTTTGCCCACCGATATAAAATACAAGTCCAAACGCGGCTTTAGCTAGTGAGTGGGAGTAAATGCTAGAGCTCAGCTAGTTAGCTTTAGAACATACACGAAGGAAGAAATTATGTATTATTCTTATAATGTAAATTTTCCTAGGAATAGTTCTCGTACAAAAGTAGTCACATGGTCTCTGAGGACATTATAGAGAAGGATAGCATAGAGAAATAGGGTGCAACTAGTGGTTTTAGAAAATCCCTCATGTTCAGGGTTTCATTTAATTCGTTTATCACTTACGGAAACGAATCTTTCCTTGATTAACTGAACCTATCCTATAGTCTAGTACAAACAAAATCATATATTTCTCATATGGATGCTGGTTCCAACATGCTTACAGCACAGCAGCGGTGTTCTTACTTAAGACTAACATAAGAACAACACTTAATACTAACATAGGGGAGAATTAGCATTTGTTGAGCAGTTTCCACCTAATGCATGTTACAGAAAACAGAGAAAACTTGTAGTGGCCTGTCATAATGGTAAAACGTTTACACTTGAATAATAAATGAACGAAATCATGTATGACGTTTGGGGGTCCCAATGTACTACAATATACCGCGAAGAATTATTGCCTTTCCCATGTAGTACTAAGTACATAATTCGTACTGCACACTGTACTTCGAAATCCAATAGGTTTATTCATCTCCTCAATTTCCTTATTGTTCTGGTATATCCAGAATGAGAAATATTAAACAATTGAAATATGCATTGCGATTTTGTTTAATGTTTTTTGTCTATATGCGACAGAAATGGAGAAAATTTAAAACGAAAACAAGACATGCTACGGTTTAAAATGCGATGTTCGTTTTTTAAGGGGTGATATTTCATATCCATTATAATCTGATACGCCCCAAGAAGTTTAGAAAAGAAATAAAATACAATGCACGTAATCCAGTTTGAACTGGGCACTCTCAGAAGGAAAGAGAGAAATAACAGTTAGAGCAGGGGTAAATTGTGTTAGCCGGTTCTAAACTAGAGTGAAAAAATAGCTAATTTTGGACAGACATATCTATATATTTTTATTCTATATCGATAAGGAGAATTTTTTTTAACGAAAAATGGTATGTTACAGTTTGCTACATGTAGCGTAAGTAAAAAAAAAAATAATATATATTTATATATATATATATCCTATACTTGTGATACGAATAAAGATATCTTGAAATGAAATAAAATAGACTAGCTAAATTATATTACAGTGAGAAATACGCTGCACGTTTCCAATTTAATGCACTATCTAACTGTGCTTCCCCTATTTGTGATAGAAGATATATATATTTTTTTTTGTGGCAAGCAGCTTGTAGGGGCATTAGAAAAGTAGAGTAATCACGCATCGCGTTAAAAGATACGAATTGACTGAGATGTTTGCAACGCTGGAAAGAGTGTCTGTCACGTTTACCTTGGGAATTTTAGCAACGAAGCAGAGCAAAAATTAATCATTTTCTTACATGGATGCAGTACTCAACATATTACGAGAGCGCAGCAAAATGCGTGTTTTATTCTTAGTCGTAAATCTAACGTGAGTGTTTTATCTTTATTCTCAAAGCTAACACATGGGACAGAATTTACCAGACGCCAGATCTTGTTTAACGTTTTCATTTTATGATAAAAATAGGGAAAATGTAAAATAAAACTAGACATACTATACAGTGTAAAGTGCAACAAGATTTGCTAACATGAGTGCTTTTATCTTTATAGTTAAAGCTAACACATGGGACAGAGTTTGCCAGACGACAAATTTTGTTCAATGTTCTGATTTTATGAGAAAAATATTGAAAACGTAAAACTAAAACTAGACATACGAAAGGACAATAAAACAACAACAATAAAGCAGTCGTCTAACCTAACACACCGTATCTAAAGTAATACTTCTCGTTTACCGTAGCGCACCTATTCTGACCAAAAGCACCTCGTCCAGTTAAAAAAAATCCTTGAAATTGAAAAATTTCGCAAAATCGCAAAAATCAACTCATATAAACTATATCTAATGAAGTTTTCTCTTCTTCTATTTATTACACATTTCTGTTACGACTCGGTGATCCTAAAATTTTGGAAATTCGCGTATACCTCCAGAAATGCCTCAGTAGAAACCCCCAATGCCATACTTGTACGATTTAGCTTTCTCAGTGTTGCCGGAATTTTTGAGACTGCCTAATATAATGTACTGTAGCCCCGATATTTTACTTTTGAGCTAGAAACCATCCAACACAAATTATGGAAATAAGTGATTATTGTCTGTATCTTAAGCGACATATCTTATTCTACGTAAACAACGCTGACTTATGTAGTTGACTTATGCTCTATCGAGCGTCTTTTAGTTTCAGCTTAAATATTTTGAGAGCAAGTAGAATTCAGCAACTAAATTTAGAAAATATGGCTTCCAGTTATGCAAAAGATGAGGCACGGCAGGCTTCAGGCACAATATTTGAGAACCCCTTTATTCACCCAAAAATTCTAAAGCGTATGGGTTTCAAACAAAACTTCACTACGTGTGTGCCTCACAGGTAAAGTTGAAAAACGCATTTTTCCCAGATGCATAACGGGAAAACTTACATGCTTAATTTAGACGTTAAATTTGGGAACGAGCGAGTTTCAGACATGGAATTTGAAATCGCATGAGATTTAGATACAACCTGAAAACGGGCTATTTCCAGACATGAAACTTGAATTGGCATGAGTTTTAGAAACAGTTTGAAAACGGGCTTGTTCCAGACATAAAGCTTAAGAACGCATGAGTTTCAGAAACAAGACTTCATATAACAACCATGTTTTATAGATGCGAGGTGTGAGAGCGTGGGACTTAAGCCATAAAGAATAAAATCTCTTGGGGTTCAGAAATAGACTGAAGCTCGCGTAGGCCGCGCCACCGCAACAAATGTACACTTTGCGCTACATTATTATTTTACCTACAACTTGTTCATCTCCATTTATTATTACAGACACATTAACTGCAGCGTCAAAGTCCTTAAAGGGAACGTACTTCAATGAAAAGCCGAGATTCTTCCTAGGCTCGTACACTCGATGCAATTCTACTGCTTAGTAAGTTTCCATATTCCTTTTCGAAGTCTAACAGCTTCTTCTCTTCGCTTGCCTGAGTGGAGCTCTACGAAAATTGAATCAAGAATAAAATTATAGTTCTCACATATACAGCATATGCTTCAAGCCGTGTTGCAACAGGTGCTGTGCATTTCTGTTACTTCTTGCGACGTGGACTCTACAACTGTTGCGCAACACTGTTGCCTGATGCATGACGAACGCAGGAACTGATGCACCGAGGCGTCGCCATGCGTATAGAGAACGCTTTGAATGATCCCAGTACTATTGCCTGACCGTAAGAAAAAATCAACCACTGATGCGCAACACTTTTTTCTAGTCTACCATAAACACAACAACCGATGTGCAAAACTGTTCACTAATGCATGGCGTGCGTTAGACAATAATTGATGTTTTTAGCTGTTGTTACGTCCATAACGAACCCTTCAGCTGCTGCCCAATTTCGTTGCTTTGAATAAAGAAAACTCAGCAGCACTGTTGCAGCAAGCAAATCAGCCTTTAGGATAACTTTTATTGCAAGAAACATCTCTTGGCAAAAACTTTTCTAACTTTTGCCTCTTGTGAGAACCTCTTACTCGCTCACCCAAACTATATCCTACTCTTCACATTTTGTGTTGTTGAGCATTTTGCAGATTGTTTTGATCCTCCTCGCATTCTTTGAAGAATTTGTCACCTTGACAATATATCTACGGACATTTTGGAAATGCTAAATAATAGCATAAGATGATGAAAATGCGTTTGGTTAATCCAGAAGGACAGACAGGCTCAAAGGACCTCAAAATATCAAATTTGGATATGTCAAAAAGCAGTTGGGTCTACGAGCTTAATAATAAAAAGATAAATTATTTAGTAGAATACATCGTAGATCAAGAAAAACTTAATCGACTACGAAACAATATCCAAACGTACGGACATGTCAACAGTCAGAGTCAGTCTGCAGACTTCTCAGCAAAAAGTACTGATAGACTAGAGTACTTTTATTTAACTATGTACGGACGTACCGGACGCAGCCAACAGATACAGACTACATACCGCACAATGTCTTGTCTGTAGCGTAGACAAGTCACCGAAAACTACAACTACTCACACAATTAATCCAGTCAGGGTTCCTGTGCTTCACAACTTCTGATGAAGATATTCGGCTAAGATTAAGTGCGGATTCAAAAGCCCTTATAAAATTGCTAACTCAAATCACAAAAACGATTATAGGCACCGTGCTTACCAAAGTGGCCTTCTGTCTTATGGGTATCAACAAACGCTATGAGATACAATAGGCTACTCATCGTTTGTTGCGCCCTAATTTTGTCTGACGTTAGAATATTAAGACTACATCATCTACTAAACTTAGCATTCAATCTTCAATTTGATGAGGTTTGTAAGTAATCCACTAACTTTTTCTGCAATTTGTATGATACTCCAACCTTATATTCAGAGAAATTCAAGAAGCTAAATTGTGCCCTGAGCAACAAACAGAATAATTTCGGGTATAAAATGTTGAAACTTTTATTCTGCCTTTATTCCTTTCTTAAAGCCTGGCCTACGAGTGCAGATACTCGGAAACGTTCAGGCTTCATGAAACCAAAATAATTTTCCCAACTGGCACTACAACTAATCGTGTTGAGACATCGCTCTATGTACGGTTATGTGCAGATAAACTCACTCACTATTAATGAAGAAATTCAAACTCATGTTTCAGTAACAGTAACATACTCTAGATGTAACCTAGCTTCAAAAGCCGTATTGGAAATTCAATGCAGAAATTACTATGAAGTTCTCTATCCACCAGTAATGTGCTGGTACTGGCAGTTCAATTAGCTTTATAGTAACATATTAATTCGGTAAGTAATGTGTCAAATGCCGTATGGGTAATTCAATATAAGTTTTACAGTATTATTGTAATTCATCCAGTAACGTGCAAAAATGTATTGGTTATTTATTATAAGGTTGTAAGTAACGTTTTGCTTCGAGTACCGCTGAGTCAGATCTCTTCCAGATAATCCCGATCTTTACTGTACAGTTTGCTGCTTTTTATCAGGTTAGTTCTTTCCTCCGTCCTGAAGGGAGTGTCATTGGTAAAAAAAATTCAATTGCTCTCAGCAAAGTGAACATTACTTTGCCAATTTGAAAATCCAAGCAATGAATTCGTCTGAAGCAAGTACTAGCGATAGCATAAATTCTAAATTTCTCGTCCTTCCCATAGTAAAGCCAGGCTCACGAAGCTTCAACTCTGCAACAAAAGAGATGAGAACACATTCTACAGACCAGAGCCACAAAGAAAATAGATGCTTGGTTCAGGTAATTATTTTGCTATCATTTCACGGCGGTACGGGCCACTTGTTCGTAACAAATTTTCCGATAGGTAACGCTGTGTGTCGAGAAACGCTTTTCTGAATTTTATTTTTAGACCGAGAATTTCCAGCTGCGTATTAGCCTTGACGAGCTGCGGCCAACTCGAATTGAATTCAACTTTTTGCCCAGAGGAAAACATTACGAAAGTTAGAGTGCCAAGTTCATAATGACATTTGGCAAAGTTGCCAAACATTTGGTGATTGACCGTCAGTCTAGTCACTCTGCCAGTGGTGCTGAACGCCAAAGAAGGCCGTCTGACAAGGGCAAAGGAACGAGGGTCGGGTGACGTAAGAGTGTAGACAAGCCTTGTATGAGGATATAACGGCTGAGAATGTTTATAGACAAGAATGAGAATATGGAATAAAATGTAGAAAATGAGGGAGATAAATGAGGGTAGGGCCGTCAAAAATGTCTGTAGAATTTTTGGGACTGGGATAAATAGTAGAAACAAAAAACACAGCGGCAAAAATTCAGGGAAAAATGGCCAAAAATGACGATACAGTGGCTAAGAAAGATGACAGAAAAACCTATAATGAGGGTAGATCAAATTAGAGAATCGGAGAATGACGTTTTTTTTAATGAGTAGAGTGGCTAGGAACTTACATAGATTAGCAAAGAATGAAGATAAAGTAGTTAAAAACTAAATTCCTAGCAAAACCCCTCATCCCGCAGCACCGTACCACCTCACACGACAAGAGTATGACTGCCACTGTGGCACTGAGGCAAGGTCTACTTAGCACAACGTTGGCTGAGCCCCGAACAGACACTGAGGAGGCATACCTACGTCACGGTTGCCTCTACATCCTCGCTTTCGCTTCCTTGTAACGTGCAGTGCATTTCGCTATATTCACCGTTGAGCAATAGTATGCAATTTTAATTATAATATCAGTCTAATCACAAGGATAATGGTGAAATAAATTCTGGTTTATTTTGGTGAACAACCCATGCCCTATCATTGCCGTTCGATGAATGCATCGCAGTTTTCTGGGAAGCTATAGTCTGACCATTTTATCAAGGCCGTTCAGTCTTGTTCAAATTCCTCTATAGCGGTGACAATTCTATAGGTATTTCTGAGATTTCTCTACACACAGGTAGCGAGCGGGGCTAAGATATGGGCTGAACAAAATCTCAGAAATACCCATACAACTGGCAACGCTATAAAGGAATTTGACCGCGACCAAACTGCCTTCATAAAATGGTCAGGCTATAGTTATTGTTCTAGCCATAAATTCCTATCACCGTATTAATTTCTACATGAGCAACGCTTGCCGTATTCTTGGCTCATAACGTGACCATCTCACCATAAATTTACATCACAAAAGCGTTTTTCAATGACCTATGTGTACTAAAACATTACCTCATAACTATAATTATTGATGTGACAACGTTCTGCCAGTATTGCCTATCACATAATCTCTTAACATAGTAGTTGCGTATCTCAGATAACAGTATTGCTTCAACAACACTCGTGTGAGCAATACTGACCACATCATTGCTTTACAATGTAGTTGCGTATCTCAGTCGACAATATTGCTCGGAATGACTCCTGCTATTTTGCTATGACTCCAATTTGTTCATAGACTGGTGGCAGCCGTGTCGTTGCTATCTTTGAGCCCTACATGGGACCACACGGGATGGCTGCAGGCACAACATTTGCATAAGCCGAGGTCCGCTACAGCCTCCTTTGGTTGTAGCCATCGCAGTGCATTGCTCCCGTGGACGCTTTGTTTATCGATTCACGATGGAACTGCGTAAATATTCGGTGTCTACAGCGAATATCTAAGACAATGACGAAGGTAAAAAAGTAAGTTAGAACGTGTATAATGGAATAGATATATACAAAGTGTTCACAATTTTAAGTTTAGTTAATAAGCAATATGGAATATATAGCGAGATAGCGAAGTCTAGTTCTGGTATCTCTGGTGATTGTACGTTGGAAAAGTGAATATGAACTTGGGTGCCTATGGAGAAAGTAAATCCTAACTTTGGTGCCTCTTGTGAATACACACTGCAACTAGAGCACTCTGAGAGCGCATACCTCCGCCAAGCTAGGAACGGTAGCAAAAAATTCAAATTGGCTCTGAAACCATGTTTTTCTTTGTATCAACTCCAAAATCCAATCATTTGTGCCTTTTGATAGTAGTAACAGCTTGTGCAATTTTCTTGAAGATCCGTTGATAACTTTTGGAGTTATGCTGCTCACAAACGTTATGATCGACAAACACGAGTCAGACATACAAGCGAATGAACCGATCTGCACAAAAATTTTATCATTTATGTTTTTATCATTACTAACAACCCCTAAGAATTTCATGAAGATCCATTGATTATTTTTTTGAGTTATTGTGCTAACAAGCATAAAATTAAAAAGAGTTACAAACAAACGAACAAACTAAGAGATCATCACAAAACTTGGTCGTTTACTCTTTGTGATATACTCAACAACTCATATGAATTTCATAAAAGTCCGCCCATAAGTTTTTGAGTTATCGCATTGAGAAAAATGAGGCAAACAAACAAACGGATGGACGGATCTTCACCACAAGTTAACCGTCTGTTCCTCTTAACTTTAACAATCTCTGTAATTTTCACCAAAATCCGTGCATAACTTTTTGAATCATCTTGGTGACAGACAGATAAACATACAAATAGACAGACAGACAAACAAACGGACAGAGAGACAAAACCAACGAATACATAACCTCCTTGGCGGAGGTAATAATTACAAATTATTTTAATACCTATAATAAATACACAAAGCTCTACTGAAACTTGAATTCGGTACCTGTGCTTGCTGCCAATTTTGATAAATACGGAAACAACTAGCTGTTTTGAGGTTACTTTTGGGAAGACTTTTTTTTTTCTTCTTCTTCTTTTGATTCAGGCCGCCAACATTCGTTCACCGAATTTCAACGAATGTAGTAATACGTAGAGTAATCAACACAATATAATAAACACCATCGTGTGTTTATTTATATGTTTCTATGTTTCGCGTCACGCTCTGAAAAGAATAGGCGAAAAATAGGCCAGGTTGCAGATTTGGTAATTCGATTGCTTTTTCATGGAGATCTCTGACGAAAGTAGGATCCTTATTCCTTTATTTATCTCAATGTACTTCTTACTTGAAACAGTTCTTGGCATTGAAATAATGAATCTATTTTGAGCTTCTCTTAGTGCGATTATGGAACCTGATTTTAATCACTTTTTCCAGATATTGAAACTTATTTTTGTTTGCGCCACTGAAAACTGATAGGTAGAAAGTAGGTTGGTTGCAGCTGGCAAACGTATATCTCAGTGCAGTTCTTTTTTTTTAACGTTGAAGTTCACTCAGTGCAGATGCATACAGCTTCTCTAAACAGTTTGTCGCATCGTCCTCCGTACTCTATTCTGGGGTTACCTTTATCTAAACTTTAGCTGCCCTAAGTTTGCGCTGATGCTTTTACTGGCTGCATGAACTTCGAAGCAAGTGAAGATATAAATCAATATATTCCTCAGCAGTCAGAAGGCGAGAAAAGACCATGAAAATTTCTTAGCACCAAACATTTTTCTCCATTTTGGGCTCTTCTTTCAACGGAACAACAATTCACTTGAGGGAAAAGCTTCCGAGCTATAAGACAGCGTCAGTATCCAGGATACAGAGCTCAGTATTTATTGGGAGACAATAGCGACTGTGGACAAAAAACATCGCTTTTTCAGCATATAACGGAAGGAATGCTTAAATCTGCTGAGCCCTAGCATTAATAGGAAAATTTTGATCAATGAAGGCGGATCATTACAAGTTATTACTGTCATATTGGACAGCTCGGGCACTCTAGTCTATATATTAACTAGAGGGCCCAGCCGTCAAAAATGAGCGCAATATTTTGTGACTGAGCTTTTATTGTTCCGGTTCCCAGTATAGGCTTTGCTCTACTATATATAGGTCGCATCCCTGTAGGCCTGGTCTTCCATTATTGAAACCCAAGCTGTACAACTATGAGTTTTGTGATAGCAAAATATTCCCCCTGCAAGATAAGACGCGAATATCAAGCGTTAAGTTGCGCTAAGAAAATATAATTCAGTCAAAATAATTCATTGGAAATGCCCAGCGCTCACCGTATTGTGGACAATACCAACTGATTGTTGAACCTCCAGGGTCGAAATTTGACTCCGATGTAAATTTAATATACAGTACGTTATCTTTGATTATGCAAATACAATTTTTTTACTTAATTTTTCAAGATGAGCGTCTAACTTTGAAATATAAATATTAACTAAATGTATAGGCCAGATTGTAGATTTTGTAAGTAGGTTACGTTTTCATGGAGATCAGTGACCAGGTTGCAGATGGAGAAAGTTGGCTCCTTATTCCTTTCCCTCAATGTTCTTTTTGTTTGAAACACTTCTTGGAATCGAAAGAATAATAGAGATATTACAGCTTCTCTTCGCTCGGCCATGCAGTCTTATTTTTTTAACTTTCTCCATACATCGAGCAACATATTTGTTCTCAGTTTACCACGTACAAATTCAGAAGGTATTCAACAAAGGGCGGACTAGGCGGTAATTTATTTCCGACAGTAGACATTATTTTTTTTCGCTTGCCGTGTTCCTTTTGACGGAGCTGACTCTCTATCTCTACGGCCTCGGCTGATATCACTTCAACACAAAATCTTCGATGTACTGAAGGTTGGTTCGGTATCATGGATAAGCGGCAGGTAATTCGTTTAAATTCACTGAGGCTTGCTGCTTTTCAGTATAAGATTTTTCCCGCATGTAATCTATGGTGGGAGACGATTGTGCTTCTTACATGAATTGAAAGAGAGAGCACTTATCTCTTATCAAAATTTGATACGGCTGTTGTAGCGTATTGTTCAGAAGCATATTAGTGACAAAGTTATATAGTAATGAAGACGGGTCGTCTTAACTTCTTCGCTGTCATTCTTAACACCACGGGCACTCTAGTTACGATAAGAAAACCTTCACAATCGTTCCAGCATTATTTTTTTATCACAGAAACTGAGAATGAGTTCCGGCATGTAATGATGATAACCCAAATAAAAAATAGCACTCCAGTGTATTATTATGATAACAAAAATCTAAAACGCATTTCAGCGAATCCTTACTGTATGTATCAGACGGCAAAATACCGTTCCTGCGTATTTTTATCCCTGAATGAAAGCCATCAGCCGCAGTGCGAATTAATTTACAGTGAATACCGAGAATCCTAATACGCACAGTTCAATTATAAGCCTGAGGCTGGTGTATTTCCCTGGATATTCTAAATATAGCAGAGCGTTTCGCCGTCCAACATTTGCACCAATTCCGGTGAGCTGCACCCGCAGTGCCACGGATTAGCATTATGAGATTCCTGGAAGCATACAGGCTAGTCTAACGTTGGGCTATTAGGATTATCAGTTGGAAAATTTATTGCTGGTGATTCCAATGATCCTCTAAGATTATCAGTTGGAAATTTATTACCGGTCATTGCAGTGATGCCTGATGATTATTTGGTAGGAATTTAGTTAGAGTGATCGTAATGGCGAGGGGAAATTTGTTACTGGTGATTACAATGATCCAATTGACAATGATCGAGTGGATATTTATTGCTGATGATTGCAATAATCCCTGATAACTATAAGAAGAAATTATTACGTTCGGTTGCAATTAGAGTTGGCTGGTTTAAACCAAATAAAAAAACGTGGTTTAAACCAACCAACAAACAATGTTTTTTTTATTCGATTTGTTTGGTTTTATTCATAAATATAGCAAAACAAACAGTTTTACTTCTAGAAATTATTAAATTTTGTTTAAACTACTGAAAGGATGAGTTAATGTGCTCCTATGTATCTAGGTATCCGTTTGACTGCTAGGACAGTCAGGGTTAACTATTGCTAATGTTCATTACAAACCTATAACCTATTGAATTTTGTGTTATTTAATTTCAGAGATGCATTTCTAATTTATTTCTGGTATGCTAGCAGCTACTGAAAATTAGAAGTTGCTATTAAATATCTAGTGAGCTTATGAGAAGGGTATAGGCATATTGCTATTTCATATTGTTTAGTTCAACGCTCTACTTTTAATTAGCTGGCAGCTAGCTATTTCTATTGAGTTTTCTTTGTATTTTGAAATGTTTCTAGGCTTTTCCAATGATGTTATAGCTATTTCAATACTCTGTTTTTAATTAGCTAGTAGCTAGATAATTCAGGCAAGTTGTATTATTATTATTATTATTAAATCACACCAGGCTGGCGACGTAGGAACGGAGAAACTCCATGAGGTTAACAAACCAGCCCAGCGGGTAGAGAAAACAAAAGAATGAAAAAAAGAAGATCCGAGTTCACGAATAGCTCTGTGTACAGATCGTTTAAAGCTGCCAATACCAGCACCAGCAAAGACAGAGCCATCAAGACCATTCCAAACATCCACACACGATGGAAAAAAACGAACGGGAATACTGG
>LQNS02278161.1:1371813-1383939 GCA_001587735.2 Parhyale hawaiensis
TAAAGAAAGTTGTTCCATTACCTGTAGTAAAAATAGTGCTTGTTCTCTTTCATCTATTGTGTACGAAAACTTCTTGTTAAAAATAAAACTACCCGTTTCATCGGGCGCGTCTGGATGTAGCCATTTTAGGAATTTGCTTCAGCCGCCCAGCACTACCCGTTCTGTAGCATGGATACCTGTCCTTGTATATAGCTCCAAACTGATATGCATCTTTCCCCTGATGACGGCTGAAGCAAATTCATGCCGAAAGCTTGCGTTCATTAAAAATATTGTCTTGAAGAAGTTTTTATTTAACATCATGGAATAACTATATATCCTTATGTAATAAAACGTTCGTGTATTTACTTAGTATCCGCTTTGAAGGAAGTAGATAATCAAAAAATAAGCCAGGCAGCAGATTTGTAAATCGATGACCAGGTTGCATAAGAGGGCGACGGCTGATCCGTATCCCTTTGTCTGAAGACAGTTCTTGCTTGAAACACTTCTTGAAAAACGGAACACTATGTACTGTATGTAGCTTCTGGAGTCCGATTTCATAACTTTTATCTCTCATGTCATGACGAATAAATTCGGCTGATGGTCAACGAAGCCCTCCGGAGGGAGCGATTTTTCACGGGCAGTATTAAACTATTTCTTCTAGCTTACTGTCTTTCACTTCTTCTTCTACAGCAGTATTATTCCCGTTCAAAGGGGGGTCGAAGAAGCAGATCTTGCTATTCCCTGTATTTCTGTCCATTACCATGTGCTCCTTAAGATCCTTCAGCTCCATACCACGCATATCATCTCTTACACTGTCGTTCTCTGAAGGTGCGAAATTTGTTTCACGGCCCAAATTTCAGAATTTCAGTGAAGCAGATACTTAAGTTCGCAAGACCGTATCTTTGCTAAGGAGCGCTGACATGAATACCAGCTGGCTAGAGTTACATTCAAGTTTATTGCAGTGTTTTACTCAAGATTTATTTCTGCCTCTCACTATTGAAGATGCACGCTTAATCAAGAAGGAAGATCCGTAATGATCCATAATGGTCCTGCTATGAACGATCTAATTTGTATCTACGATGACAGTGCTTACCGTTGCCTGACGAAGGCCAAGCAATGGGGCGTAATGAAGTTTAGAATGTAAGTAAGACCATCAGCTGCGACATGTCCTTTGTTTGTAACCTAGAAATAAGATACATTCACTTGTGTACAGTGTAACAATTCAATATTATAATGTCTACATGAGTATTCAATCCCAATCGAGAATTTATATTCATTTATCCGATGTTATCCGATACAGCTCATTATTTAGTTTTAGGCAGCCGATAAATGCCTATAAATCGATACCGGTCACTGTAGGCAGCCGATAAATGCTCATAAATTTCTAAGTGGGGTAAAATTTTTCTTATTATTATTATGATAATAATAATACGCTGGACATTCGAAATCCCTAGAAGGAGAACTTCCATTTAGTACTGGGAATGAAAATTCATACTGGAACTCTTTCTCGGTCTTTTCATTCGTAAACTACAATGGAACGCTTTCCTGATTTTTCTATGCATCAGAACTCATTTTGAAATATCCTAGTTACCCTTATCATAACACAACAGGAAAAAGCTGCTGGTTATTCAGATAGAATCTGTTATTCGCTGTAAAACTGTCTGGTGACAGTGCAATGGAAATGTTGTTGCTAATCTTTTCTGTGAAATACATAGTTTTAGTTTTTAAAATGCCTGACAACAAAAGTACCCATTAGTTTTCAACATTTCTTTCTAATGGTGCAAAAAAAGAACATAATCATAAGAGCAGTTAACGAAAATATTCGCGTTTTATATTTATTTATAATTTGCCTGCCACTCTCTAATGAAAAAACACAGAGGAGAACAGGAGGTCATGTTGGTGATGGTGGCAAGATCAAGAAAGTGTCAAACGTGAAAGGATATCCTGTTTTGCATATTTCTGGATTCGAGCATCACTACGAAGTAATTAACTCTAAACAGTATCATGGATACACATTGTCCCTCACATGTTCGTAGTAATCTTATGTTCTCCAGATGTCATTGTATTTGCTCAGTCATTGCACTGTAGTAGCTGATGCTTTGCCGGCAGCACATTCTCTTGAAAAAAAAAATGTAGAAAAGATTAAAGAGGAAAGCCGCCCAACACTACCCGTTCTATTCACCGCGGGAGTATCCTGGCTACGCAACTGGCCTCATTAGAATTGCCATCTGCTGCCAGCAAAGCAAATAGAATGTTGTGGAAAAAACGGAAAGCCGTAGGTAGATATGATACGAGGGGGGGGGGAATTATTACCTCCGCCAAAGAGGTTATGCTGCCGTCGTGTTTGTCTGTCTGTCTCTACGTCTGTCACTAAGATAACTCAAAAAGTTATGAACCGAATTGGATGAAATTTACAGGGATTGTTAGTTATGTTCGGAGAAACAGATTATTAACTTTTGGTGAAGATATTTCCATCTGTTTGTTTATTTGTATGCCTCATTTTTCTCAATGTCATAATTCGAAAAGTTATGGATAGATTTTTATGAAATAAACATGAGTTGTTAGGTATATAACAAAGAGTAGCTGACCAAACTTTGATAATGATCCGTTTGGTCGTTCGTTCGTTTGTCACAGCTTTTAATTTTATGCTTGTTAGCACAATAACTGAAATAATAATAAAAGGATCTTTATGAAATTTATAGGAATTGTTAGTAATGTTAAAAGACATAAATGATTAAATTTTGGTGCAGATCGGTTTGTTCGTTTGTATGTTTGACTCATGTTTGTCATGACATTTGTTAGCAGTATAACTTTGTGACGTTTTTATCAGCGTGTTGCATAATCTGAGGTAACAGTAAACAACTCGTAAATAAGCAAATTGTATGATAAACTTAACCAATGGCAAAATATTTATTTTACAGGTGCTGTTTATATTGTCAAAATAGCCATATATTTAGTTAATATTGATATTTCAAAGTTAGACGCTCATCTTGAAAACTTAAGTAAAAAAATTGTATTTGCATAATCAAAAGTAACGTACCATATATTAAATTTACATCGGAGTCAAATTTCGACGCTGGAGGTTCAACAATCAAATTCCAAACTGATATTCGCGCCTTATCTTGCAGGGGGGGATATTTTGCTATCACAAAACTCATGGTTGTACAGCTTGCGTTTCACTAATGGAAGACCAGGCCTGCAGAGATGAGACCTATAATACAGCAAAACCTATACTGGGAACCGGAACAATAAAAAGCTCAATCACAAAATTTTGCGCTCATTTTTGACGGCTGGGCCCTTTAGTTAATATATAGACTAGAGTGCCCGAGCTGTCAAATATGACAGTAATAATTCGTGATTATCCTCCTTCATTGATCAAAATTTTCTATTAACGCTAGGGCTGAGCAGCAGCAAGCATTCCTTCCGTTATATGCTGAAAAAGCGATGTTTTTTGCCCACAGTCGCTATTGTCAGCCAATAAATACTGAACTCTGTATCCTGGATACTGACACTGTCTTATAGGTCGGAAGTTTTTCCCTGAAGTGAATTGTTGTTCCGTTGAAGAAGAGCCTAAAATGGAGAAAAATGTTTGGTGCTAAGAAATCTTTATGGTCTTTTCTCGCCTTTTGACTGCTGAAGAATATCTTGATTTATATCTTCACTTGCTTCGAAGTTCATGCCGCCAGTAAAAGCATCAGCGTAAACTTAGGGCAGCCGAAATTTGGATAAAGGTAACCCCAGAATAGAGTACGAAGGACGATGGAACAAACTGCTTAGAGAAGCTGTATGTATCTGCACTGAGTGAACTTCAACGTTGAAAACAAAAAAAAAAAAAAAGAACTGCACTGAGATATACGTGCAACCCAACCTACTTTCTACCTATCAGTTTTCAGTGGAGCAAACAAAAATGTGCTTCGATATCTGGAAAAGTGATTAAAATCAGCTTCCATAATCGCGCTAAGAAAAGCTCAAAAAAGATTCATTATTTCGATGCCAAGAACTGTTTCACGCAAGAAGTACATTGAGATAAATAAAGGATCTCCATGAAAAAGCAAGCGAATTACAAAATCTGCAACCTGGCCTATTTTTCGCCTATTTCTTTCAGAGCGTGACGCGAAACATACAAATATATAAACATACGATGGTATTTATTATATTGTGTTGATTACTCTACGTATTACTACATTCGTTAAATTCGGTCAACGAACGTTGGCGGCCTGAATCAAAAGATGAAAAAAAAAGAGTTTTTCCAAAAGAAACCTCAGACCAGCTAGCTGTTTCTGTATTTATCAAGGTTGGCAGCAAGAACAGGTACTGAAATCAAGTTTCAGTAGAGCTTTGTGCGTTTGTTATAGGTACTAAAATAATTTGTAATTATTACCTCCGCCAAGGAGGTTATGTATTCGTTGGTTTTGTCTGTCTGTCCGTTTGTTTGTCTGACTGTCTGTTTGTATGTTTATCTGTCTCTCACCAAGATCATACAAAAAGTTATGGACGGATTTTGATGAAAATTACAGAGATTGCTAAAAGTAGAAGGAACAGACGGTTAACTCGTGGTGAAGATCCGTCCATCCGTTTGTTTGTTTGCCTCCTTTTTCTCAAAAAGTTATAGGCGGATTTTTATGAAATTCATATGAGTTGTTGAGTATATCACAAAGATTGAACGACCAAGCTTTTGTGATGATCTGTTTGTTCGTTCCTTTGCTTGTAACTCTTTTTAATTTTATGTTTGTTAGCACAATAACTCAAAAAAAAAAAAATGAATGGATCTTTATGAAAAATTCATAGGGGTTGTTAGTAATGTTACAAGACATAAATGATAAAATTTTTGTGCAGATCGGTTTATTCGCTTGTATGTTGGACTCGTGTTTATCATAACGTTTGTTAGCAGCATAACTCAAAAAGTTATGAACGGATCTTCAAGAAAATTGCACAAGCTGTTATTACTACCAAAAGGCACAAATGATTGGATTTTGGAGTTGATACAAATAAAATCATAGTTTCAGAGCCAAATTGAATTTTTTGCTATCGTTGCCTAGCTTGGCGGAGGTATGCCCTCTCAGAGTGCTCTAGGCACCAAAGTTAGGATTTACTTTCACCATAGGCCCCAAAATTCACATTCACTTTTCCAACGTACAATCACCAGAGGTACCAGAACTAGACTTCGCTATCACCCTAAGTATTCCATATTGCTTATTAACTAAACTTTAAACTTGTCAACGCCTTGTATACATCTATTCCATTATGCACGTTCTAATTTATTTTTTACCTTCGTCATTGTCTTAAATATTCGCTGTAGACACCGACTATTTACGCATTTCCATCGTGAATCGATAAACAAAGCGGCCACGGGAGCCTTGCACTGCGATGGCTACAACCAAAGGAGGCTGTAGCGGACCTCGGCTTATGCAAATGCTTGGCCTGCAGCCATCCCGTGTGGTCCCATGTAGGACTCAAAGATAGCAACGACACGGCTGCCACCAGTCTATGAACAAATTGGAGTCATAGCGAAATAGCAGGAGTCATTCCGAGCAATATTGTCGACTGAGATACGAAACTACATTGTAGAGCAATGATGTGGTCAGTATTGCTCACACGAGTGTTGTTAAAGCAATACTGTTATCTAAGATACGCAACTACTATGTAAAGCGATTATGTGAGAGGTAATACTGGCAGAACGTTGTCTTGAAAAACGCTTCTGTGATGTAAATTTATGGTGAGATGGTCACATTATGAGGCAACAATACGGCAAGAGTTGCTCATGGAGAAAAGAATACGGTGATAGGAATTTATGGCTAGAACAATAACTATAGCCTGACCATTTTATGAAGGCAGTTCGGTCGTGGTCAAATTCCTTTATAGCGTTGCCAGTTGTATGGGTATTTCTGAGATTTTGTTCAACCCATATCTTAGCCCCGCCCGCTACCTGTATGAAGAGAAATCTCAGATATACCCATAGAATTGTCACCGCTATTGAGGAATTTGAACACGACTGAACAGTCTTGATAAAATGGTCAGACTATTGCTTCATAGAAAAATGCGATACATTCATCGAAAGGCAATGATAGGGCACGGAGTGGTTGTTCACAAAATTAAATCAGAGTTTATTTCGCCATTGTCCTTGTGATTAGAGTGATATTATCGCTAAAACTGAATGCTATGGCTTAATGCTGCAGTATGTGTTACCTCTCAAAATAGTTCATTTTATGATATATTTTTTTTAGTGATTGAGTTTGTGAATATAGCAAGATGCACTGCACGTTACAAGGAAGCGAAAGCGAGGATGTCGAGGCAACCGCGACGTAGGTATGCGTTCTCAGTGTCTGTTCGGGGCTCAGCCAACGTTGTGATAAGCAGGCCTTGCCTCAGTGTCAGACATACTCTTGTCGTGTGAGGTAGTACGGTGCTGCGGGTTTAGTGGTTTTGCGAGGAATTTAGTATTCAGCTACTTTATCTTCATTCTTTGCTATTCTATGTAAATTCCAAGCCACTCTACTCATTAAAAAAAAAAAAATCATTCTCAGATTCTCTAAGTTGATCTACCCTCATTATAGGTTTTTATTTTCTCTTTCTTACCCACTCTATCGTCATTCTTAGCAGTTTTTCCCTCAATCTTTGCCACTCTGTTCTTTGTTTTTACTATTTATCCCGGTCCCAAAAATCCTACCAACATTTTTGATGGCCCTACTCTCATTTATCACCCTACTTTTCTACATTTTATTCCATACTCTCATACTTGTCTACAAACATTCTCAACCGTTATATCCTCATACAAGACGTTTCTACACTCTTACGTCACCCGACCCTTGTTCCCGGCCTTGCCTTTGTCAGACGTCTCTCTTTGGCGTTCAGCACCACTGCCAAAGTGACTAGACTGACGGTCAATCACCAAATGTTGGGCAACTTTGCCAAATGTCATTATGAACTTGGCACTCTAACTTTCGTAATGTTTTCCTCTGGGCAAAAAGTTGAATTCAATTCGAGTTGGCCGCAGCTCGTCAAGGCTAATACGCCGCTGGAATTTCTCGGTCTGAAAATAATATTCAAAAAAGCGTTTCTCAGAAATTTATTACGAACAAGTGGCCCGTATCGCCGTCAAATGATAGCAAAATAATTACCTGAACCAAGTATCTATTTTTTTTTGTGGGTCTGGTCTGTAGAATGTGTACTCATTTCTCTTGTTGCATAGTTGAAGCATCGTGAGCCTGGCTTTACTGTGGGAAATTTACTATTTATGCTTCCGCTAATACTTGCTTCAGACGAATTCAATGCTTAAATTTTGAAATTGGCAAGGTATTGGTCCCTTTCCTGAGAGCAATTGAATTTTTTTTACCTATAACAGTACTCCCTTCAAGACGGAGGAAAGAACTAACCTGATAAAAAGCAGCACACTGTATAGTAAAGATCGGGATTATCTAGAAGAGATCTGACCCAGCGGTACTCGAATCAAAACGTTACCTTCAACTTTATAATAAATAACCAATACATTTTTTGCCGTTGCTGGATGAATGAAAATAATTCTGTAAAATTTATGTTGAATTACCCACATGGCATTTGACACATTACTTACCGAATTAGAATGTTACTATAAAACTTAATTAAACTGCCAGTACCATCACATTACTGGTGGACAGAGAACTTCATAGTAATTTCTTTATTGAATTTCCAATACGGCTTTTGACACTAGGTTACATGTACCAGACCTTGATTACATTGATGATACTTCGGACGATGTCCAGGTGGCGTCATGCACGCAACACATCTTGAGCAGAGGTGATGCTGCAGTCCGTGACAAGCGGGATGGCTAACAGCGAGTTATCCCCACAGTTCACGTAGCCGCTTACAACAGGTTTATCTGGCACTTTCAGTAAGCATGCGTCCAGTAAGTTTTTAAATTTCAGTCTCTGTACCGGTGACATTTCGGATGTGACGTGTTAATGTAACATAAGTTTGAATTCCTTCATTAATAGTGAGTGAGTTTATCTGCACATAACCGTATTTATAGCGATGTCTCAACACGATTAGTTGTAGTGCCAGTCGGGAAAATTATTTTGGTTTGATGAAGCCAGAACGTTTCCGAGTATCTGCACTCATAGGCCAGGCTTTAAAAAAGGAAAAGACAGAATAAAAGTTCAGGTATTTTGTACCCGAAATTATTTCGGTTGTTGCTCAGGGCACAATTTTGCTTCTTGGGATCATACAAATTGCAGAAAAATTTAGTGGACTACTGACAACCATCATCAAATTGAAGATTTAATACTAAGTTTATTAGATGTAGATGATGTAGTCTTAATATTCTAAAGTCAGATTGAAGATTGAATACTAAGTATAAGGTTGGGGGATCATACAAATTGCAGAAAAATTTATTGGACTACTGACAACCATCATCTAATTGAAGATTGAATACTAAGTTTATTAGATGTAGATGATGTAGTCTTAATATTCTAAAGTCAGATTGAAGATTGAATACTAAGTTTAGTAGATGATGTAGTCTTATTTTCTAAAGTCAGATTGAAGATTGAATACTAAGTTTAGTAGATGATGTAGTCTTAATATTCTAAAGTCAGATTGAAGATTGAATACTAAGTATAAGGTTGGGGGATCATACAAATTGCAGAAAAATTTAGTGGACTACTGACAACCATCATCAAATTGAAGATTGAATGCTAAGTTTACTAGATGATGTAGTCTTAATATTCTAACGTTAGACAAAATTAGTGCGCAACAAACGATGAGTAGCCTATTGTATCTCATCGCTTTTGTTGATACCCATAATACAGAAGGCCACATTGGTAAGCACGGTGTCTATAATCGTTTTTGTGATTAGAGTTAGCAGTCTTATATGGGCATTTTAATCTGCACTTAATCTTAGCCGAATATCTTCATCAGAAGTTGTGAAGCACAGGAACCCTGACTGGATTAATTGTAACTAGTTGCAGTTTTTAGTGACTTGTCTACGCTGCAGACAAGACATTGTGCGGTATGTAGTCTGTATCTGTTGACTGCGTCCGGTACGTCCGTAGATATTTAAATAAAAGTACTCTAGTTTGTCAGTACTTTTTGCTGAGACGTCTGCAGACTCACTCTGACTGTTGACATGTCCGTAAGTTTTTGATATTGTTTCGTAGTCGATTAAGTTTTTCTTGATCTACGATGTAATCTACTAAATAATGTATCATTTTATTATCAAGCTCGTAGAATCAACTGCTTCTTGACAAGTCCAAATTCGATATATATTTTTTTTTTAGTCCTCTAAGCCCGTCTGTCCTTCTGGATAAACCAAACGCATTTTCATCATCTTATTCTATTATTTAGCATTTCCAAAATATCCGTAGATATATTGTCAAGGTGACAAATTCTTCAAAGAATGCGAGGAGGATCAAAGCAATCTGCAAAATGCTCAACAACAGAATGTCAAGAGTAGGATAGAGTTTGGGTGAGCGAGTAAGAGGTTCTCACAAGAGGCAAAAGTTAGAAAACTTTTTGCCAAGAGATGTTTCTTGCAATAAAAGTTGTCCTAAAGGCTGATTTGCTTGATGCAACAGTGTTGCGCATCAGTTGCTTCGTTCACTCTATACACGAGGCACCTCTGCAGCGCGTCGGTTGCTGCATTCGACTTACTTGAGGCAACAGTGCTGCGCATCAGTTGCTGAGTTTTCGTTATTCAAAGCAACGATGTTGGGCAGCAGCTGAAGGGTTCGTTATGGACGTAACAACAGCTAAAAACATCAGTTATTGCCTAACGCAAGCTATGCATCAGTGAACAGTTTTGCACATCGGTTGCTGTCTTTATGGTAGACTAGAAAGATGTGTTGCGTATCAGTGGTTGAATTTTTCTTTCGCTCAGGCAACAGTACTGGGATCATTCAAAGCGTTCTCTATACGCATGGCGACGCTGCGGTGCATCAGCTCCTGCATTCGTCATGCATCAGGCAACAGTGTTGCGCAACAGTTGTAGAGTCCACGTCGCAAGAGGTAACAGAAATGCACAGCACCTGTTGCAACACGGCTTGAACCATATGCTGTGTATGTGAGACTATAATTTTATTCTTGATTCAGTTTTCGTAGAGCTTCACGCAGGCAAGTGAAGAGAAGAAGCTGTTAGACTTCGAAAAGGAATATGGAAACTTACTATGCAGTAGAAATGCATCGAGTATACGAGCCTAGGAAGAATCTCGGCTTCTCATTGAAGTACGTTCCCTTTAAGGACTTTGACGCTGCAGTTAATGTGTCTGTAATAATAAATGGAGATGAACAAGTTGTAGGTAAAATAGTAATGTAGCGCAAAGTGTACATTTGTTGCGGCGGCGCGGCCTACGCGAGCTTCAGTCTATTTCTGAACCCCGCGAGACTTTATTCTTTATAGCTGAAGTCCCACGCTCTCACACCTTGCATCTATAAAACATGCTTGTTATATGAAGTCTTGTTTCTGAAACTCATGCGTTCCTAAGCTTTATGTCTAGAACAAGCCCGTTTTCAAACTGTTTCTATAACTTATGCCAATTCAAGTTTCATGTCTGGAAATAGCCCGTTTTCAGGTTGCATCTAAATCTCATGCGATTTCAAATTTCATGTCTAAAACTCGCTCGTTCCAAAATTTAACGTCTAAATTAAGCATGTAAGTTTTCCCATTTTGCATCTGGGAAAATTACGTTTTTCAACTTTACCTGTGAGGCACAGACGTAGTGAAGTTTTGTTTGCAACCCATACGCTTTAGAATTTTTGGGTGAATAAAGGGGTGCCTGCCGTGCCTCATCTTTTGCATAACTGAAAGCCATATTTTCTAAAATTAGTTGCTGAATTCTACTTGCTCTCAAAATATTTAAGCTGAAACTAAAAGACGCTCGATAGAGCATAAGTCAGTGTTGTTTACGTAGAATAAGATATGTCGCTTAAGATGCAGACAATAATCACTTATTTCCATAATTTGTGTTGGATTTCTAGCTCAAGAGTAAAATATCGGCGCTACAGTACATTATATTAGGCAGTCTCAAAAATTCCGGCAACACTGAGAAAGCTAAATCGTACAAGTATGGCATTGGGGGTTTCTACTGAGGCATTTCTGAAGGTATACGCGAATTTCCAAAAATTCAGGATCACCGAGTCGTAACAGAAATGTGTAATAAATAGAAGAAGAGAAAACTTCATTAGATATAGTTTATATAAGTTGATTTTTGCGATTTTGCGAAATTTTTAATTTCAAGGTTTTTTTTTAACTGGACGAGGTGCTTTTGGTCAGAATAGGTGCGCTACGGTAAACGAGAAGTATTACTTTAGATACGGTGTGTTAGGTTAGACGCCTGTTTTATTGTTGTTGTTTTATTGTCCTTTCGAATGTCTAGTTTTAGTTTTACGTTTTCCCTATTTTTCTCATAAAATCAGAACGCTAAACAAAATTTGGAGTCTGGGAAACTCTGTCCCATGTGTTAGCTTTAACTATAAAGATAAAAGCACTCATGTTAGCAAATCTTGTTGCACTTTACACTGCATAGTATGTCTAGTTTTATTTTACATTTTCCCTATTTTTATCATAAAATGAAAACGTTAAACAAGATCTGGCGTCTGGCAAATTCTGTCCCATGCGTTAGCTTTAAGAATAAACATAAAACACTCACGTCAGCTTTACGACTAAGAATAAAACGCGCATTTTGCCACGTAATATGTTGAGTACTGCATCCATGTAAAAAAATGATTAATTTTTGCTCTGCTTCGTTGCTAAAATTCTCAAAGTAAACGTGACAGACACTCTTTCAAGCATTGCAAACATCTCAGTCAATCCATATCTTTTAACGTGATGTCTGATTACTCTACTTTTTTAATGCCCCTGCAAGCTGTTTGCCACGAAAAAAAAAATTCTCTTCTATCACAAATATTTCAATTGTTTAATATTTCTCATTCTAGATATGCCAGAACAATAAGGAAATTCAGGAGTTGAATAGACCTATTGGATTTCGAAGTACAGTGTGCATTACGAATTATGTACTGAATGCTACATGGGAAAGGCAATTGTGTGAATTATGTGAAACCTGTGTCGTCCAAGTGACTATCATGAATAGAGTTTACAGTTTTACTGGTGTTTATCGGCCTCCTAACGCAAACCTCGACTCATTTAACGACACATTTTTTGCTGATATTGTATCCCGCCTA
>LQNS02278161.1:1388524-1411386 GCA_001587735.2 Parhyale hawaiensis
GCAGCCAGTCGCGTATGCACCAATCGCATATCAGTTTCTCGGTTTGTCTGCTGCTCCCTCGTGAAACTCACTGCTCCCCGTGACATCCACCAATGAGATCTCACAGCCATAAGAGATCTGATTGATTCACTGGCGAATCCGTATTTGGGCCGCAGGGCTCCCTCCTTCTCTATAGAAGCTCCTTGGCTGCAGCCAGTCGCGTAAGCACCAATCGCATATCAGTAACTCGGTTCGTCTGCTGCTCCCTCGTGAAACTCAATGCTCCCCCGTCTTTTCCTCCAATGAGCGTCTCACAGTTATAAGAGATCTGGTTGACTCGCTGGCAAGTCTGTAACTGGGCCACAAGGCTCCCTCCTTCTCTATTGAAGCTCCTTGGTTGTGTCACGGATTTCGATATTTTTAATCAATTGTGTGTTATCTATACGAAGACAAAATCTAGGACATTTTCAGTCCTCGTTGGAGAGGAGATCATTTGGGTCAGTGAATATTCATCCATGGATTATATTCCATCTCTAGAGGTCAATGATGTGCCAGATATTACAAAGCTACCGATTACATCTGGCAAGTCTAGCGTAAGTCATTTTGAGAAGGGGAAGTTTAAATCACCAGCTATATGTAATTTATACTTACTCTGAACTTCTTTGCAATTGATTTTGATTACTTGCAACGTTTCGAGAAAATTCTTGCCGGTACATATGTTTGACGGTCGATTACACACCAAGCATATCAATCAAATTTTTTCCATATTTTCTTTATATTCACTCATCTTATAATTATATGGCTTGTCAGGCTGTTAGCTTGTATGCGTAAGTTAGTTCACACTGGTATTTGCTATATGTAGCATTTTGATGAATGCATAGGTACTAACTACTAAGAATCCCATAAGCTCATCAGCAGTCTTTTTCTAATGATCTATTATCTCATTTTTTACGATGGAAAACAGTCTGATACCTTATGTGATTCAGTTAATATGATTAATATGAAGAAAACACAGACTTTTCCATCGCTGAACATAACCTTAAGTTTTAACAGCGTCTGGAAATGAAGACCATGGCCATCTTTTTATTGTAGCTACCTGTAGCGCATGGGAAGCTAGGCTGTCTAGAGAGCAGTATCGGCCTTTACCGTGTTTGTGTTCGAGGGCAACGGACAATGTCATAAATTTACTGACTGGGTTCAGTGCCTCTCTTACACTTGCGGTGGGGAGTCGAGCTGTGCTACAGGTATAAAAAGTCCGTCTGGGCAAGGCCCCGTAGCAGCAAGATGAGAGCTTCCACGCGGACTCTATAGTTGGCATTGGGATCGTGTCGATAGAGAACGTTAAATACCATGTAGCGCATAGGCTGTGGATGAATGCGCTGTGGAAAAAAAGGGCCAGACTTGGCTACTATGACTCTGTAGACTACAAAGTTGTTTTTTCGTAACCATTGCGTTGGTATCAGCATGAAAAGCTACAGTTTTTAGCTTACTGCATACTGATTTTTCTGGCAGAAGAGGCTGAGGTATCTATCTACTTCGTCCAGCCCGCCAGCGAGAAAAGAAAGCCTCAGTATCTAATAGACCATACTGCGTCAATAACTAGACGACATCACTGAATCAATTCCACAAGAGCTCAATCGATAAAATTATATATATTTTTCGATGCTCAAAGTGCATTAGTCAATAGATTAGATTTGGCACTGCTGCGTTCAATTCAGTCCCGCTCCTAAAGGACTTACGCTAGTTTGACTATAGTTAGAGATGGCTTATGTATCTAGTCTGCTACGTACTGTATATTTACTAGAAATCCGCACAGTATCTAATCCAAGACTGAAAATTGCTACTAGACCATTAGAGTTTTCTGCACATCTACGCACGCATGGGAGTCTGACTTCTCTAATTAGAATTTCCCGTCTACTGCCTCCAGTTGGTAGATTCGCTCGGCGGTAGCGCCAGTGTCTACTCCAAACTTTGCTGCATATCAGGCAACTTTGCAGACTAAGTGTAAAAGTTGCATTAGCTCTACGCTAACTTACTTCAGGTTGTTCTATTCTGCCGGCAATTGTGGCTTTATGTTGCTTTTTCTAAAGGAAGGCAATCACATAAAACCTTTCTTTTTTCGTATGATTGCTTGTTCTCAGTTGCTTCTGCTGAGAGGGGAGTTTGTATACCTTATCATGCATCGATTATTGTAAAATATGGTTTGTATTTTAATTAACTAGAAATAATTTGAAGCTTCTAAGTTGAAAACGATTTTTGGTTTGATAAAAGGTTCATAATCTGGGGTCCTTGTAACCTTTCGGGGCTGCCAAATTCCATCCCAAGGGGTACCAAAAGTAGATCTTTTTTTATCAAAAATTTTACCTGGCGAATGACTCAAAAACAGATAAACCGTATGTAAGTTTCAAAGCTAAACAATGATAATAAACTAGTTGGACTGTGCGAAGATCATAAACAAGATCTTACTATGCGGTTATCACCTCTGAACGAAGTTAGCGAGGTGCTATTATTATTGTTCTATATGCGTCTACATACATGTATTTATAATATATATGCATAAATAAATGAAAAGCTTTAAGTCAGGGCTTGATCTGGGGACTTAGAAACTACCACGCTAAGTCAACACAGCTGAGAAGCAACGCAAGCTGAGGTGCTTATGCTGCCCGCTACATCATGGTGAAGATATCAACTCAGAGCCGTACTTGTATATGACCAAATGACGAAATTTTGGAGATGATAAAATAGAAAACCTGGTTTCAGGACCAACTCGAATTTTTCGTTAACATTGTCTTGCTTGGAGGAGGTATGCGGTCTCACAGCGCTTTAGTTCGGTCTAAAATTTTACGCCAGCGTATGAGTATTGTGCAATTTGTAGAACACTAGTCGAACTTACTTTGCAGCCTGGAATCTAAGTAAAAATTTCAAATTGTAACATGTTTTGTTAACAGGTTGTTATCCTATACTATGTTTCATCTTTCACCCCCACTCTAGTAAACATAAAGTACGTGTCACGCATTAGTGCAGATTGATTTTTTCAAAAACTCTTTTAGTTTAAAGACACGATACTAAAGGATATTCAGTACCATAATGGTTACCACCAAAGTCAGTGTTGTGATGCATTTTCATAAACTTTGATGCAGTAAACGACGAGTTGTATGACTTTATGTGTTTAACCCAATTTCTAACATGTCACGCTATATTGCATGTGTGACATGATGCCGCGTCAGCGGTGATTGACAACTGCAGAGAAGGAGGGCTTGTCCAAAGTCTGGTAGATGGTGTTTCTACGGTGAAGTTAGCCAGAGAACTTAGGTGGGATCCAAGGACATTGAAATCCGACGGAAAGAAACCTCTCACGGTCAGGATGGCAAAGACAAGCGAAGGACGATAACTAAGAGGGATATGCTGAAAATACTTAGGCATGTTGTCTCAACCAGTGCTGCATTATTCGAAAGTGCTGGGACTGGACCTGGGTTAACAAAGAGGTGGCCAATAATATGAAACCCTTCTCCAGATCTCTCTGAACAGGTTCCACATGGAGAAACCTACAGCACGGTGAAAAAAAAATACACCAAGACCGACATCTCATGTCATGGCTCCCTGCTTCTCCTGACCTCAACCCCATCGAACATCTGTGTACTATCTTGAGGAGGATGGCGTATAAGGGAGGTGTGCAGTACGCATCGAAAGAATCTCTGCGACAGAAGATTCAGAGGGCTGATGGATCGATAACATCTGCTGAGATTTAAGGGCAGACTTATTCATTAGATGATAGACTATTCAAAGTCATTTCAAAACAAGGGCAACACGACGACAATTGAAGTAGGCAGTCTTCACTTAGCGTACTCCGACTTAATTATGTATGTCACGTTCCAATTGTTCTCTCTGTTCTATAGTTGGAAAAATATGTTGATACCAGGAATGTAACTCGTTTTTTTTATCTAAATTAAACATTCCAGATACCTGCAATAAAGCGTTACAAGTTAGAAATTGCGTCAAGCTACAAAAAGTCACATAACTCGGCGTTTACAGCATCAATCTTCTTGAATATGTAAAATTACACTAACTTTAGTGGAAACCTTTACTTGTATTGAATATCACTCTGGTGTTGTATCTCTAAACTAATTATTTTTATATCAATCTGCAATAAAGCGTGTCACATGCCATAGAACAAAATATTGTGATTCTGCAGATATGATTGAAATTATTTTAGGATTAAGATAAATGTTACCACCAAATGCATCGTGTTTGCAACGTTTTGAATTGTCATGCCCTTTTCATTTTGAGACGATATCATGTGCTGTTGTAGAGATTGACGCTGAAATTCCATGCCTTGTCTCCTTCTTCGTTTTTACAAAGAATTACATTTTTCAGAACCTATGCTTTAAGGATGCCATGCCATATTAAAAACGTGTTCAATTGTTGTTCTTCTGAAGAGAATATGAAACAAATTAAGCACTATTTTTTGGAAGCACCTCCATTGTGTTGTCTCCAAAATAGCTATGATTTGCACATAGTTATGCTCATTATGCTCAATGAAAAGTCTGTGGATTTTGATACAAAAATTTTAGTATCAACCTCAAGTGAAAATCCAGAGCTGCAGGTATGAATATGCACAGCAATTCCAAAAGTAATACAAGGGATCTAGAAATTTAACAAGCTTCCTTTATAGCTCACGTTACTCTGTACGAGACAATTTCCGCTTCTGACGTACTGTAATACGTAATAAATATTTATACCGAGTATTTACATTTTGGCAGTTTTTCTATCTTTTCAGAATTAAATAATGCATCATTTACTTACTAGCAAGATCAAAAATACCTTCGTAAGTTTTCTGCTCAAAAATTAAAGCTGTAGCGAACTGATTACAAGATACCATCTTTTTAACAGGATTTATTGAATGTGGATGCTTATTAAAAAAGTTCAATCGGATTTTATGGAAAACTTATACCTATTTTCTATTTATGTTTAATAGGATGATTTTTAACCTATGCGTATCAGTTTTTCAATACAAACACACAGTGAGCTCATTATATATTATATGAGTAAATACCATGAATTCATAGCAAATAAACATACCTTCACGATAAGCAGAGATGACTCATCGAACACTATAACTTGATCAGATAACGGCTGAGACATCAGAGGGAATTTTATTCATTAAAATGTTGAACAGATACAAATTTCCCTCTATCATCCCCAACTTTATATATATCACTCAAGTTGAAACATTGAAAAATCTTTATAACGGTAGACAAGAGATTGAACCATGACCTTGCTACAGTCCACTGCAACCAAGTGTCAACAAGTTACGTTTAATCGCTAAAGAGACGTGTCAGAATTTGTATACGAGAATTTTACATCCAACTTAGTATTTCAAACCTTAACCAGTCGCCATTGGTGACGGCAAGTAGTGGTGCATGTGCCTAGGACAAATTACTTGCTATCACTTAGAAGATTTAAGTTGACTTTACACGCCAGAGTTTAAATGTCTAACTGCCTTTCAGCGGATCTAGTTGAAATGTAAGTAAATTAAGTCGAACCATCAACAAGATACGTGAGAATTTGCGCCTAAAGGGTGAAGCGGAACCGTCTTGGGACATGATTTTCCCCAGCTCATAGCCAAGGTGCTGGCTAGAGTCATGAAGTTCGCTTCCAGTCTCCGCATGCTGCCTGGAAGAAGAATAATTAATCTTGAGATGAAGCAGGCACCAGGGTATGTTGTGCACTGCGGGTTGTGCGAGTTCCGGACTCGATGATTTCTTTCTTTGATGGGTAGTAGGATAGGCTTAGTCTGGAATATCATTCTTGTTTTCAAGACGTTCCAATGATAACTCAAATGCTGCGTAAGAAACGTGGAAAATTTTATTGAATAAATTAATGGGTACCGTAAGTTAGGTTAGTTTAAGTGCGATAGGTTAGACAAGACACATTAGATTAGACAATTTGTAGTAGATTATACTAGTATAGATTAGGTTACGCATTACACAAAATCCCCTAAGTTTAGAGCCTATGTGAAATCATAATCTGAAATATAATTAGCTATTTTTTATTTCATACAGTATCAACAGACACGTGGCACTTTTACCGCTAAAATGAATCAAACCTGCGGTAAGATCGAGTTTATCTCCACTGTATTTTTATAACCCCATTCCTTTTAGCCTGCATTTTGCTACAAGAGAGCTATGTCCTATCGTATCCTTACGGGGAAAATTTCTTGTAGCACAGGTAAGATTAAGACCAGGTGAACATTTTAAGCCAATTCTGAAGAAAACGCTGCAAAGGAAAGTCGTTCAAAGAGAATATTTAAGTAATGCTCTTTTGTGTCTCCTACGCTTTTTCAGGCTTTGTCAATCCAACGGCGAAGCTTCAGCCGGCTGCAGCATTTGCCCACAATTTTTTTTTTTTCATGTTATATACTGTGCAAAGTTTTCTGTATACTAGCAATAAGGAACATACATACCTTGTTAAAAGCGTAATTCTATGAACACTAGAGTAAAACCCCGGTTATTATAGTTTCAAATAAAAGAATTCATTAAACATAGCCTCGATTTAGATACCGAGACCCCGATTATATGAAACATACAGCGTCCCGCAACTAACATTGTATTTAGACGACATAGATAATTGCTCAGTAACTACTTATTCGATTAACATAGATTCGATTAACCTAACCCCCAATCCCCTCGATTATGCGGGGGGCTTCCTGTATAAATGAAACTCAGGGGTGAATACTGCGGCATTGTGCACCTCATAAATTAAGGCGTGAGTGACATGCGTTTAGTGATTAGCGTCAAGAGAAGCGAAGCGACAGCCGGGCTGTGTAAGGGACGGTGCGTTGTATGCCTGCATGCGTCAACCTAAGACAGTATCTGTTTCTTGCTAAAGAAAATGGTTCCCATCAGAGTACCGTCATCTGACTGTGTGCTGTCCTGCATGCTGTGGGTATTCGCGAGAACACTAGTCTTTATGAAACAAATAATTATTCTCAAGAAATTTGATTGTGAATGGAAATTTATTATTGTGTCTTAAAAGTGGCCCACTCTTTACTAATTAAAATTTTAGAAAAATTAGCATGGTAGTACCTATATTATCTTTTTGTGTTAATGTCATACTACACACCATACCGTCTACTTTGATATCAGAAGGTTAGTACGTTAATATGTTTTTCAATCATGTAACATTTTGCTAGTGAATGTCCCTCATCTTTCAATATGTAAATAGGGAGCGATAGTACGTTATGTAAGCCAGACCACTTTTAATATTGAATAGGAAACATTTGCTTGAGTGCAGCCTTAAAAGAGATTACTGCAAAGAAATTGTCACCTACAGTCACTCTACAATTTATGTTATTCAATGCGCAAGAAACCTCGTCGCACCAGGAGATACTGCAATGAAGAATTTTAGTTACTACAACAACTACTGTGAAATATAACCTAAGTGCAGTAGCTTTATTGTTTGAAAGGGTGATTGTTCATGCAATATAGCAAAATGTTCTCTCAATTGAAATATGACTAAAAACATGCACATCCATTTGTCTTCCTGGTCCTCCATTAGTTGCACATATTGTTATATGTAAATTAACGATTGCCAAAAAACGCAGCACGAAATCTATAAATATGTATCTCTAACATAAAATAAAATAGCCTTCTTCTAAGCCTAAGTTTCACCATTATTAATTTGCATATATACAAATTTATATTTGCAAGATGTCTTCTAGCTATGCATTAGCTGCTGCTGAATTAGAATTTTCTTGATTTTATGGTGTTTACGGAAATTTATCCTTTCCCGTCACACTTGATTTACGCTTAGTATTTTCGTCAAAAAAACTAAATAATTTATAGCATTCTGGTAAATCTTCGTGACCTTAATGTCCAATAACGAATGTTTTTCTACCTATAATGGCACTTATTTTTTACGAATTCAACTTTGACAACAGCAAACGTGGCAGACTTTCGATACGGCATACAGTGAAAGCATTGAGGAGCTATAGCATTATTCATTCAAAAATTTATTTCAGTTATTGCTATTTCTCCTGGAGAGAAGGAGACAAAATTTGCTGGCACCGTTGATACCTCAAGTACCACTTTGAGAAAGTGTAACTCAGATGCACTCAAACTAAACATGTACCAATTAGTCATTGATGGACCGAGTGGCTCCTACTAGAATAATAAATACTTCAAACGAACATTTTATATTGTTTCAGTAATTGAAATGTTTCATTTTTTCCAAATTTTTATGCTTGTTATCCAGAAAAAGCGCAAGCATTTCTTTTGCTTGTATTTGGAAGATAGTGAGTGTAACATTCTCATGAAAATACTTTTAGACACGGCAACTCGAATCATGTCCTAAGCTGTCTCGCATTCCCATCACATAATATCACGTTTGCATTATATATTTTGCATTACTAAATATTATACTAATATAACATAACTAAATACAAATATATGAGTAATAAGGACTTTCCGCATTGGGTGTGAGTAATTTGAAGTGCAGCGTTCTTCCCTACCACCTCCAAAACAATTTGAGTTATACACCCAGCCCGAGCAGGTCACAGAAGCTTGTGTCGTTCCATTGGATGGGAAGCGGGCGGCCCTTAGACTTAATTTAGTTGCCAAGTCCGCCAAACAGGAACAATTACGCTTCTGCTTCCTTAATTACACGCCTTGCAATCCCTAGGCTAACACAAACACAAACGCACCGGCTTATGGCCGCCTCCAACATGGCTCAATTTCCCCTCCAATGACTTCGATCGACCGTGAGTATTGGTGGAAATTGGACGCATTATCGACAGTACTGTGACCTCAGTGGTGCTTATTATTGGCAGGATTTGAGTGCGGTGTAGCATATCAACAGTACTGTGACCTCAGTGGTGCTTCTTATTGGCAGAATTTGAGTGCGGTGTAGCATATCGACAGTACTGTGACCTCAGTGGTGCTTATTACTGGCAGGATTTGATTGAGGTGTAGAAAATTATTGATAGTACTACCACCTTAGTGGTACTTATTACCGGTAGAGCTGGTACTGCGTAGGGGCGATTGCTGTTACGTGCAATATCGGCCAAAACCTACGATCTATAAATATTACCAGCATTCTTAACTAGATTTACTACATACGGTACACTAGCTACAGAGTACCACAGCAAACGATCTTAGACTAACTTTGTCTCAAACCACAGTACCATGATCTGCCTTGGACAATCATTGCTAGCTGGTGTAGTACTTTCACGCTCCACTGTCGATAGTACTGAACTTCATCCTACTCCTGCACAAGCGCCTTGAACAATCATTACCGTATAAAACATAACTTCATGAACCACCTTAGTCAATTATTGCCTTCTACATACATACCTGTGCCTTCATGAATCACATTGGACCAATGCGGATTTATGTAACAATATCGCAATCAACTTTGGCCAATCATTATCTATCAATAATCAAGTATACCTTCATTACCATATTGGACCAAACACTAATTCTCATACGCTATCACACACCACTTCGTTCAATCATTATCTGCCAAGTACCTATACCCTCATAAATAACTCGGGTCAAACATTATATTATCTAAAGAATCTACATTGATGAACCATATTGGACCAACACTGATTCCCACAACACGTTCACAAACCATCTTGGCGAATCCTTATGCATCAAGTATGCCCTCACAAACCACTTTGGCAGAACAGTACTTCATCAGGATACATACCTTGATGAAGCACGTTGGATATACACTGATTCTCACTACACCATCACAAACCACCTTGGGCGAACGTATCTTTATCCAGGATACACACCTTCATGAACCACATTGGACAAGTGCTGATTCTCACTACACCATCACAAACAACCTTGGACAAACCCAGCATCCAAAACACCACAAGTTCCACAAGGCAACTTACAACACCCAGAAACCGACCAACTGCAGCACATGGTCCAAAATAGCGGCGGCCAACTCGGTTAACATTCACTTGGCGTTGAGGTGCAGCCCTAAACTGAAGCTTTTACGAGGCGTTTATGCAGTGGAGGCTGAATACTGAAAGCATCCAATGGACTTCATCAGAGACACAAAGTACAAATTGCGGTAAATATTCTATTAGGTAGGAAGACCTGAGGTGTAACTCACGACTTGTTTCCTGCCATATTAGATCGCTCACAGACTTCCTCCATTGCCATAGTTTACTGAATAAAGATGAAGGTCTTAATGAATCATTTTGAGTATATGTTACGTTTTAACTCAAAGAGTGATGGCAGACGGCTAAGAGCATAAACTATAATTTACCAGAGACTCGAAATACTAACTGTGGTGTATATTCTATTGGGAAGACAAGCGCAGTTTAATTTTTCTAACGTAGGTCAACTCAGGTACTTCAACTAAGTCTGTTAAGTGAGTCAACGAACGAAAGCAATGATATTAATTAATCATTTATAAGTAAGCCATTTTGAGGTCAATTTGTATCACACGATATCAGTAATGAGACAGAATTTGTTAACAAATCAATGAAATTTATTATTGAGTTGCAAGAAGTTTACTTCTTCACTAATGAAACATTGAGTTTTGTAAAGAAGTAGTATCAGAACCGCTCTGTCATCCACGCCTGTCATCCTTGACTGCAAGGAACTATGTAATAACTGTCTAAGTACATTCTTACTTGCACATTTGGTACTGTTAATCCAACATATATAAGAGAAAATTAATGAATCAACCGTTATTATGCTTAAACTAGAGTAGCTGTTAATCCACCAAAAATAAAAGAAAATTAATGAATTAACTGTTGAGGACAGTGAGGAAGTTGCTAAGACTCGTCTTCATTGAACGTACTTTCGTTACTAATATGCTTCTGAAGTATACGCTACAACGCCCAACTAATTTGTCATAGGAAATGAGTGCTCTCTCTTCCAATTTATCGAAGCAGAACAATTGTCCTTCACATTAAAGTTTGATAGCATGCGCAAAAAAATCATACACCAGCAAGTAGGAAGACAATACTGAATTAATTTAAATTCCCCACCGGCCATTCTAAATACCGAAGGATAGGTCTTTAGTACCTCTACATTTTTCTATTGAAGCGAAAACTCCTCCGTAAAAGAAAGACAATAAGCTGGAAGAAATAATTTGGTCTACTGCCCTGTGAAAAATCATCGCTTCGTGTGTGTTTCATTCATCATTTACTGAATATATACGTCGTGAACTGAGAGCAAACATACGGTATGTTTTGATGCATGGAAAAGTTATAAAATCAGATTCCACGGCAGCGCTGAGCATAGTAGTAAATATCTTAATCGTTTTAATTTCACGAAGAGTTTCAGTCAAGAATTGTATTCTAATAAATGGATAATGATCCCACTTTCGTCATCTTCAGCAACCTGGTCATCGATCTCCATTAAGACGCAACTTAATTACAAAATCTTCAACCTGTCCTATTTTTTGCCTATCTTTAACCTTATGAGCTAACAATAAACATACAAATATCTAAAAAAATAAACACACGACGGTGTTTAGTATATAGTTTGATTGCATTTGTTACTGAAAGATTTGATTTTGTAGTGGCTGAGTAATTTTGACTATTGAATGGACTACATCACAAGCACAGCCACAAATTGAGGGGTTTGTTTTGTTTTGATTGATGGCGGTTTTCTTCCTGCCATATTAAATTATACTCCCTTATTTACACTGTCCAGCCCAACAGTTTGCTACTAAGATTATTCCACTGTAATTTTATCAATTCCCTTTGTGATTTCAAAGATGAGGCCAGTTTTTGTTCTATCACATCTGATTTTTAAGAACTCACGTGGTGTTTCTTGTATTTCTCCAGTGCTATTCCTGCAGAACGCCCACTGGCAACATTCAGCAACATGTTATGTAATGCTATTCCTACGAGGATGTCAATAACGAGCATCTAAAAAATCCAGCCTGATAGCCAGGTTTCAGTTGAAACCCATATAAATGCCAATCAATACTATACAATAATTCATGTGGTGTTTTTATTTTTTATTCGTTTATTTATAAATATATTTATATCTCTCCTGTCACGCTTTATGGGAATAAGTTATGAAGAAATTCAAGTGCCGAAGACGGTATCTTGGATACAGCGATCGCACTCGGGAACTCGACCAGAGGAGCCTGAATTCGTCTGTATGATTGTGTTTGGGCACGTTCAAAGGTGCCACGGGAGTTATCACTTGACTGCGCCATGTAATACCTATGTATGTAACCAGCTTTTGAGGCAGAATGCCAAATTTTCATTTAAGAAGCCCTCTGAGAAGTAAAAAGCACCAGAGACAGCAGGGATTTTCGTGAAATATTAATTTTCTACCGTCATTTGTAATGACTGCTCGGGCCACTAGTAGTTAATTGAATAATAAAAAATTTTTCCTCGCTCTCATCAGCAGGGATGTTTTTGTAGTCTACAGTTATCACTTAGCAATATTCGATACTTCACAGACTACTTTTTAACAGGCACCTGTGTAGTAGTTCCCAAAACTTTAGAAATAACGATATAAGAAAGAAGCAGCTTGTCATTGATGAGAATCCAGTAGAATGTAAGGCATTTTCTTAGCTGATTTAGTTACATATGTTTGAGTTTTCTACGTAATCTTAATTTATAACTGATCATTTATTCAAATGATGTGAGCTTTTTATCTTTTTAAGCCCGAACTTTGGGCAAACTGTAGACAGTTAAATCGTCGTCACAAAAAAATGTATCCTATCGACTGAAACTTGACGCATCATTATAATTATAAGATGCTTTCAGCATCATAGTTGTCATAAGTTCCTCTCCAAAGTATCTATACGCACACAATTAGCATAACGCTGATAACAAATTTGATGAGGAACTATTACGAGTAGATGTGACTACTTTTATAGCTAGCTGTACTAAGGCGAAAGCGAGGATGTCGAGGCAACAGTACCATGTGTGCCTGCACCGTCTGTTCGAAATTCAATCAAGGTTGTCCAAAGGCCTTTGATAGTGTTTGGCATGCTATTGGCGGGTGAGTTAATGCCACACTCTGGGCATTCACGAAAACTATGCTGGAGTTATGCTATTGTCACAGACCATACACTGTTTTTCTGCTTTCTATATAGCGATATTTTCAGTAACATTTTCCTTTAATTGAGTGAGTCTTAACATAGTGCGCCCTGTCTTACTCGGGCTGTGCTTACTTGCTATAAAAAATTCTCTCTTTGCAATACAGTAAGAAAAAGTATACAATTGAATAAAGTTGTCTTACAGTGAAACCGCAAAGCCTGCGTAAATGGGGCTAAGGCAGAGAGCAATAATAACAGCGAGCAATAAGAAATTTATTATTATTGCTCCCTAGTTAATAACTCCCTGGAGTTAAAGCGTGTTTTACCGCATGACCTTTCATCATCTTTTATTATTTTATAGTAACTGTTTTCACTTCACAACATATTGTGCGATTATTGAGAGCGTCGTATAATAGTTAGAGAAGTTTTGCCTTACTAGCCTATACACGATACATGCATACCTTAGAGGTGATTTCACAGAACGATATTTTTAACAACGCTATCCAATAATTAAAAATACATCTTTTGTTCACCTTGAGCTTCTTCTCCCCCCCCCCCACTGTACCAACTAGCGCTCAACTGTCCTAGCTCTAGAAACACCGCTAGCTTTCTGAAGGCCGTCCCAGGCACTGATTTGCCGCTAATGAATGCACGATGGCGGCTACCTTTGTATCTTTCCGGACGGTCTGACATCAATGGCTGGGTGTGTGGTCTTAAAAAGCCAAGGTGGCCAACTGATGCGTCAAGCCAAGCCCCCTAGACACGTGTGTCTAGGGGGCCTTGGTGAAGCTCGAGGTAACCCAGACCTCTCTGCCTTGCTATATTTGCTTCAGTGGGAGTATGACTTGACCCTCCCTCCCTCACCGGAAACTTCTAAGATGATTTGTGCTTTAGATAATATCTATGAAACCGACATGAATATGAATTGATACACATACAGTATATACCTGTTATCTTCTGAAAGGGGCATAAATATATTGTAAAATTCGATGGGAAGCAGTTGAAGAAATTTTGGTACCCACAACGCTTGTTTCGCTCTTCATCAGTTCATCAGGTGGAGGCTCCAAATTGGTAAATTTGATTCTGGGCAACAAAATTTCTTCAACTGATTCACATATAATTTTACGATGTATCAACACAATATAATAAGCACCGTCGTGTGTTTATTTGTTTATGTATTTATATGTAACTTTGGAAGCACGGCGTATGTATGAACGCACGACGCTTTTCTTGTACCGGTCAGGACATTCGCTGCGGTAATTCATGCACAGGCCTCTGTCCGTTACTTTCCTGGACTCTTTAGTAGAGTAGTAACCATCAGTGTTAGTTATTTCAGTGTCGAGGAACGGAAGGGTATTGGAGGTGTTCAATTCATAAGTGAATTATAAGACGGATTCACTCTCCATTTTGCCTTATGTTGCCGCAGATGGTTTTCACTTTGCACTATTACGTATATGTCGTCCACATATCTACAGCAAGTGCTTGGTTTACTGGCATCGTCCGAAAGCACTCTATTTTCTAAGTGGCACATATAAAATTTTGCGAAAGTGGGACCCAGTGGGCTGTCCATTGCAACTCCATCTATTTGATTGAATAATCTGTTGTCTGGGGTCCGCACGGGAGTCTGGAGAGTACACGCTTTCAGATGTTCGTGCATGAGGTGTCTAGGGTTGGTAGGCGCAGGTAAGGTCTCCGAATTGTATACGTAGTCGAGTATAATTTCCATAGTCTCTAAGACAGGGACGTTGGTAAAGAGACTCTTAACGTCTAGCTAGGCAAGTTGTCCATCTGGTTCGGTATATCGTAGGATGTTTAAAAACTCTTCTCGTGACCTGATAGAATACATTTTAGGTATAAAGCGCTTGATAATAGCGTCGAGCTGTTTTTGCGACGTGATACGTTGGACTGGTTACCTGAGAAATTATTGGTCTTAGGGAATTACCTTCTTTGTGTGTCTTGACGTTGCCGTAGGGATAACTAGGTCGCGCTATTAAAGAAATAGATTGGCGAAAAATATGCCAGATTTCAGATTTTGTAATTAGGTTGCGTTTTCATGGAGATCGGTGACCAGGTTGCAAATGGTGAAAGTTGGCTTCTCACTGCTTTCCCTCAATGTACTTCTTGCTTGAAAAACTTCTTGGAATCGAAAGAATAGAGACATTACAGCTTCTCTTAGCGCGGCCATGCAGTCTTATTCTATAATTTTCTCCATACATCGAACAATATATTTATTCTCAGTTTACCCCGTACAAATTCAGAAGGTAATCAACGAAGGGCGGACGAGGCGATGATTTTTTTTCCGGCAGTAGACATTATTTTTTCCGTTTGCCGTGTTCCTTATGACGGAGCTGATTCTCGATATTGGCGGTCTCGGCTGATTTCACTTAAACACAAAATCTTCGATGAACTGAAGGCTGGTTCGGTATCATGGATACGCAGCGGGTAATTCATTTAAATCGAGACGTTTAAATTCACTGAGGCTTGCTGCTTTCCAGTGTAAGATTTTTATTGCATGTAATCCATTGTGGGAGACGATTGCGATTCTTACATGAATTGAAAGAGAGAGCACTTATCTCTTATCAAAAGTTGAAGAGGCTGCTATAGCGTATCGTTCAGAAGCATATTAGTGACAAAGGTATATAGTGAATGAAGTTGGGTCCTCTCTTCTTCGCGGTCATTCTTGACAGCACGGGTACTCTAGTTGTATAAAATTAGTATATCACTGAGCAGTTACTGCTAATAATTGTGCTGCAAAGTTAACTGTTAACAGTTATGATTGTGCCATGTGCATACTTCAGGATGAAAACAAATATTTACATATGTATGTGCAGATACATTGAACTTTACAGTGTGTTCCTTAAAGAATAATATATGCATAGACGCAGAGCTTGTCAGTAAAATCCTTGTACGTATATATCATGGTGAAGCCGTAGTGATGAATCTTTCTAGGGCATGTACAATGATGCAGACTCGTCATTTATTATAAAGGGCAGACTCGTAATTTATTATGAATGGTAGACTTGTAACTCACCATAAAGAATGCATTTAGTGGATACATACCGATCTTATCACAATGCAGAATGCAAAATAAAAATAAGTTTCCTTTACTTCCCTTACCAACTGTTATAGATGTTCATCAGGTCATTAGATGGTGTGCTACTGCAATGACTAACAAAATTTGCCCTTACGAGTATAAAATTCAAGCAGTAAATGCAGGCACGTCTGTCAAGTCAACGTAAACTTAATATAAAATCCTATCGAAAGTTGCGCCGGCACTTGAAGGGAAATATGAAAGTCAGACAAATATTTTAACTAAAGTTGCAATAGGAAACGCATGGCTGCGATAACTGGGTGAATTGTCTTCTGAAACATGGAACCCAGTCAGAAACTTGGTATACAGCAAAGTTAACTGAAGGAGAGAAAAACAAAGAACGCAAAATAAAATTTTCATTGAAAATTGCAATAGTGAAGAAGCAGTTTCGGTCACTAAATAAAATTGTATTTTAAAATATGAAATTCAAAGTGAAGTTGTTAAAGTACCTATAAAGTTGTCACTCAAAATATGAAATTGAAGATAGAATTGTGAAAGCACCACGGTAATCAATGGCGGAAAATTATGAAGGACAAACAACAAATATTCTGCTCTTAATAACTGCAAGCGTAAACAACCAGTTTCTATGACTGAATAAAACTGCTATTCAAAAGATGAAATTCAGGCAGAACTAGAATTGTCAATGTGCAGAAATATGAGGAGCAGACGATAAAATTTTCTCTTAAAACTGCAAAGGGAAACAAGCAACGGCGATTGCTGTTGCGACCGCTCATGCGAGGGAACATGCAGTCGGCAACGTAAAAACCAGAAGGGAAACGAGGGCATCCTGAGAAAAACTTACAGTGGTGAAAACAAAAGGCAGAGTGTGTTGATTGAGGTAAATGCGTTATCTGAGTTGCTTAGTAATGGGGACATAGCAAGGGTTGGTGAAGAAAAAGAAATGGTAAAATGAGTTGAGCGAAGTAAATGCGTTATCATAGTTTCTGAGTATTGGTACATAGCAAGGGTTGGTGAAAAGAAGGAAATGGTAAAATGTATTCATAAATGCTTTATCTTAGTTGCTTAGTAATGGGGACATAGGAAGGGTTGGTGAAGAGAAAGGAATGGTAAAATGGGTTGAGCGAAGTAAATGCGTTATTATAGTTTCTGAGTATTGGTACATAGCAAGGGTTGGTAAAAAGAAGGAAATGGTAAAATGTATTCATAAATGCGTTATCTTAGTTGCATGGGGAATGAAACACAGATAGGGAAATGATAAAATGGGTTGATTGAGGTAAATGCGTTATCTTGGTGGCCTTGTCCACTAATTAGAAGATGGGAGCAGTTGGATGAAAAACAGGAAATGGTAAAGTGCGTTAGCCTGGTGATGAGAAAGAAAGGGTGAGTATAACATCATAATCGCTGGCAGCTTAGTCTGTAGAGAAATAGCAGCAGCGTGATGTTCTTACGTATTTTTTAGAAAAATAAATGCAAGAAAAATTCGACTTAAAATTACCAGACAGGAAACTTTGAAGTCCTTGAATTACTTTGGTAACGAGAAAGAATTTAATGTACTTACTGCAACATCGAATTTAACATCGGCCTCGATAGCACCTGATGTCATTGATTGTAAAGGCTGGTTCACACGATAGTCTTATAAGTAAGTTCATACGTCAGGCTTTCGAAAGTGTTACTGTGTCCGTTTAAACAACGGAGAAGTACACAGCTTGCTCAGTTATAATTATCTCCGGCAAGGAGGTTATGTTTTTGCCGCGTTGGTCTATCTCTTTGTCTGTTGTCTGTCACCTAGGTAACTCGAAAAGGTAAGACAGAATTTTTATAAAATTTACAGGGGTTGTTAGAGATGCTAGGATGAACGGATGATTTACTCTTGGTTCAACCGTTTGTTTCTTAGTTTGTTTGTCTGTCTCTTTTTTAGTAGTAGCATAACTCATAGAGTTATGGATAGATTTCTATAAAATTTTAAAGAACTGTTGGAATTGTTACTAAGAGCTAATGACCAAATTTTTCTGACGATCTGTTTGCTCGTTTGTTTGTCTTCGTGTTCGTTTTTATGTTTGTCATAACATAACTCCAAAAGTTATGAAGGTACCTTCATTAAATTTGTAAGAATTGTTAAAAATCTTGAAAGGAATAAACGACCAAAAAATTTTGGAGATGCTCGATGGTCGGTTCATCCGCTTGTGTCTTTGACTGATGTTAGTCAGATCATAACTCAATAACTAGCGGACGGATTTTCAAGAAAATTACAAAAGTTGTTATTACTGTCAACAGGCATACGTCATTAACTTTTGTTTCTGAGAGAACTGGTTACAGGAAAAACTTGAATTTTTCGTAAACAATGTCTCGTTTAGCGGAGGCGTGCGCTCTCAGAGTGCTGCAGCTTCTCTAGTTCACTGTAAATTTAAATGAATATTATTAAGGTTAATTGGTGATATTTTCTAATAGAGCTAACTTAACGGATAACAGATTTACAAATATTTTAGTACGCTCACACAGTTGTGTTGGTATGGTACGTTGGTAAGTTTTGAAGCATGAACGAAGAATAAAATCTAACGTTTGAACCGACCCTAGAAGTATTGTCATTTTCTGTAAGACCTCACGGCGTGAAAACTGAGTAAAAGATCAACATGAGTAAGGTATCTCTTCTAAAGCAGAGTTTGCATCAGGAGCGACAAAAAATAGTCTTTTCGCTGGAGTAGTTACATTTCGAGAGTAAAATTTATTCGATTTTTATTATACTAAGCTAATGTTTTCCTTTGCGTGAAAAATCTGGTGCTAAGTAAAGATGGCCGCTGCGCAGCTGCGATACAAAGCTGCAATTCATATTTCAAGTGATCTTTAACTTCTTCGTTAAATTGTATTATTTCGCTGCAGGTTACCGAACAAAGGGTTTCGCTGAAAATTGCAAGGGAAACTGAGAGGAAATATTACTGTAGCGAATCTTAGGCCTCTCTGATGTAGGGTGCTGCTTTGGAAGTTGGCTGTAGCCTTCAACCTCCACCACTCATTTTCCGAAGAAAAGCTGGGTAAGTGACTGGCTGAAAGCCAGTTTTCCCGTGCAATTACTCAAGAATGATCTTTACCCCATCAGCCACTATGTGAAGCACAGCTTAGCAGGCTCGAGGAACTTACTAACAAAAAATTGAGTTCAGGATGGAACGGAAATTTAAGGTGTATAATAAAGTGGATACCAAGTGCTACATTCGTCGAGTCCACTGAAGCATTAAAAATCTATTTAGTACCCGTGGACAATATAAACTGCTAAGATAGTTGAAAAAACAGCATGAGTTAGATATTCCTCCTCCCTCCGCCCTCTGACGTCAGCGGCAAGAAAGTACGTAAGTTACACTCCCAGGGTTGAATTGGAATTAGCGGAGGCGCTCGCTTTAATAATTATACATACTAGACTGCCTGTGACCCATGCGGTCACTTATAAGCTATCCTAAAACTTAATAGAGGTTCTTTCAGTTAATTCCCTATGTATGATAGCAACAACAATCGCTCTTGCGCTGCTCCACAAAATCAAAAGCAGCAACGATCATATCTTTTGACTAATAAAGTTGGCAGTTGTAGTGCATCCTTCATAAAGAAATTAGTACCCAACGCATGGTCAACGAAGAAGACTGTGTTCTCACATATTTTAAACCGTCATTTTCTTTGTGACCGGGTTTACTATAGTTGTTGTACAAATTTCATTAATTTCCCTGTGTTGCGGATGACTTTCCCTGCCTATGTAGTGGCACTACTTTCACAGAAACGTCATCATTATGACTGATTACCAGTTGTTTTTATCTGTCATGGCGGATTACGCAGCACACTGTCCAATTTAGAAAGATAAAACAGGCTTGTTTTTCAGAAAGAGCAGCAGAAAAACAGCCAGGCTTCAATGTTATTGTAGCCGAAGTCCAGGTTTCTAGGAAAGTATCGTGCTCAGGTGAGGACGCTCATCGATCGCTTCCATTCAGTCCAGGCTGTCAAAAGTCAACAATGCCACACACGCGATGACGGTTTGAAATCATCCTTCATCGCTCCAATATTTTCCTATCTTCTCCGCCGATTGTCATGCAACCTTTATCGTAGACGTCTTCCGCTATTTCATTCCAGTATTCCTTTACCCTGGGCTAAATATATAATTTATTAATTGATTATTTTATTCAGATGAGTGTCATAATGCGACCTATATTAAATTAGCACCTATGTTTTTCATCAGTTTACTTCGTACTTAGGTTATCTTAAGCAGAGCTCATAATAGTTTATTAAAGATTATTGAATGCGATTAATGATTAACTGCATATAATTTAATCTGTTAACTGCAATAAATGATTAAATTCCTAAAATGATAAATGCATAAAATTAGCACGTGGATGAAATGACAAAATACATCAAAGAAGTAAATGAAGTACATCATTATATGCGTAAAATTATTTGATGCATGCAATGATTAAACGCATAGAACGGTTACAGACGATAGAACGCATAAATTGTTATCTGCATGATTAGGTAATTAAATGCATCAGTAATTAAATGATGTAGTAAAATTTTGATCTCCAGCAGTTATTATCGTGATGTCAATGATATTTTGATATTGTTACTTTGTGCTGTAGCCTCACTCAACTTTTTCTGTAATTGCGATAATATTTATTGATCTTAATGTCACTGAAAACCAATCAACTTTCCATTAAAATTTTTCAGTTTATATCCAAGTCCTTACCAAACTTTTGTCCCTAAATAATAAGGACGTACCACATTTTCTTGCTATTAAAAGGCCACTCAGCTTAATATATATCACCTGGCATTCACGAGTTCTCCAAACTGTAGACATACGTAAATTTTTGGAAAGTAAAATAAAATCTTGTTTGACATTTAGTCTCATGCACTGTAAACAAGCTTCGTCCTTTTGATGGTATTTCCAGCTAGGAATCACCTTCAGTTTGACAATTTAAAAAGCTGATCGTTGTACATTCACTGTTAAATAGTCTTCCAGTTTCCCGAACTCTGACGTCACTATTATTACTGTCAGTCGGTCACAAAGGTAATTCCCTGAGTTATGGACGGATTTCAACAAAATTGACAGGGAATGCTGAGTATGCTAGAAGAAATAGATGGTTAACTTTTTGTGAAGATCGTTCATCCGTTGGTTTGTATGTTTGCCTTATTTTTCTTAATGCCATAACTGAAAAATTTATGAACGGATTTTTATGGAATTTGCTTGAGTTGTGAGGTTTATTAAGAAGGGTGAATGAACAAAATTTTTGTGACGACCTGTCTGTTCGTTTGTTTGTTTCTGAGTTTGATTTCATGCTTGTAAGCAAATAACTCTAAAATCTATTAAAAGAACTTAGTGAAATTTACAAGATTTGTTAGTAATGTTGAAAATTTAAATTATTAAATTATGGTGATGATTGGTTGCTCTGTTTGTGTGTTTGACTAATGTTTGTCAGCTGCATAACTTGAAAAGTTAAGGAAGGATCTTCAACAAATTAAAACAGCTGTTATACCGTCAAAGGCATAAATGATTAGATTTTGGTGTTGATAGAAAGGAAATTATAGTTTCAGAGCCCATTTTCATTTTTCATTACCTTTGCCTTGTTTGGCGGAGGTATGCGCTCTCAGACTGCTCTAGTTATTATTAAAACTTCACGGTCGGGCCACCACGGACATTTAGTGCGACCCAAATGAGGCGTTGTGCAACACAGGTAAGCCCAAAACGCCAAAGAGGAAAATCATACAAAAAGCCGTTAACGGCTGACTTAAACGCCTGAAGGCCTTCACCATCGAAAGCAAATACCGGCAATGAATTCCAAACCGGAAAGGACCAGGGCAGGCAACACCGTCTGAACTGACGAGTTCGGCATCTAACATTCTCCAAAGGGAAAGGTCAATCACAGCCCATGTAATTCTCCTAATGACCTTGAGGGTAAGGGCAGAAAAATACAACTAATGCCTCTCATTGTTGTACACCTTATTAAACATACAGAGTCCGGTCACCTCCCGCCTATGGGACAGATTCACCAGATCACTCTCGCCGCACAGCCAGCTGGCTGAAGTAAAAGTAGGTCAAGGAGGTACCAGTGACTGTCAGCAGCCGAAGCCCAGATGCAGCCAGACCAATAGTTTCAATAGATCATGTACATATATATAGAGACGCTGGAATGGATCATTTTCAAGCTATTAATTATTGTTTTTTATGAAAAAAAAAATATATTAGAAGTTATGCCATGAGCCCTCGACAACCCACACTTTATCAATCTGTGCAAGAATATAGTATTAAAATGAATTACACATGCATGACAATGTACGGTCCGTTTGGATAGTAAAGGGTTACGGCCCGAAATAGAGCCTTCGAGACTTGACTTGTTCGAAGCTCCAGGCAGAAGCTTTAGCGTTGTTACTCTGAATCGTGTCGCAAGTGTTAGAAGCAACGCTGTGACGTAGAGCCCCTGAAAACTCATTTTTCAGAGTGCTCTAGTTTTTTTTAATGATTTCCTGTGCTTATGGTGTATGTTTATTTATTGTTCTTTGCGTGCCTGATAACTAGATATCCGGACTTGGAAGAGAACCCCGGTCCTCGTGGTTTTGGGTTTCGCTCTTGCCGGATCTTGTGCACTAATGCTCGGGATTTATTTGGTAATTTGGCTGAACTAGCTGTAGCCTCTTCCAATTATGACCTTGTGCTATGTTTGGAGACACTCGTCTTAAGCCATCGCCATGTTTCTGAGCTGATGATCCCGAACTTTGAAAAGCCAGTGCTGCGGTTGCGAGACTCTTGCCCTGGATTTAGGGGTTTGGCTGCTTACGT
>LQNS02278161.1:1448949-1464773 GCA_001587735.2 Parhyale hawaiensis
TTGCACCACTATATAACCTAACCAATTAAAGAGGAATAAAATACGGGGGCCAAGATAGATGCATATTTGCCGCATCCATAAAGAACTGATATAGAGGTAAATCAACTCTGATTCGTTGCAAGAATTTGCATTATGGTAAATACTCATATTAGCTAAGTAAATAACCAGTAAAGCCATGCAAACATATGTGTTCAGCAAATTTTTGTGATGTCGTCAATAGTTACACAAGAAAATTAATAAAAACAATATAATTAGCAATTACTAACTAAATGGGCACCTTTATTTTTATTAAATGTATGCATCAAGAACAAATATTAGTGAAAGTAACAAAAGGGAATATGTACATAAATATCCACAACTGTTCCCTGAAGTACTATTAATTTTGAAGAATTTCAGGGTGGGGTGAGTCAGCATGTGTCGAATATTTTCCTTCGGGCAATAACTGCAAATTTTAATATTGGTCCCAAGCTGCAAATTTATGATGGCTGGAAATATAATGAACTAGAGTGCCAGGCTAGAAAAAAAATGACAGTGATGAATTTCTAATGACTCTTTTTCATTGATCATACGTTCGTTAATACAATTGCTAATTTAAAAGCACATAGAGATGAGCGTTTACAGCTTTACAGCTGTTGAGCATCGAAACTCTGTTGTTATTTTCTCTCTCCCTCTCTTTCTCTTACATAGAGAAATATTTAATGTTTTTTGCTGGCCGTTCAGCAATACCACAGACTAAGAAACACAGACTGGCAATTCTTCAGTATTTTTGCAAGAAAATAGCGGCTCAATGATGACGTCACAATCCTCGTTTTACTGTTTTCATCATAAGTTGGTATACAGGATACGAGTTGTATCTGCTTATCTCCAGCTGCACGAAGTTTCATCGACGTTTCTTGGCTACAAAACTCTGAAGCTAGACGGCTTTTAAATAAAATTAGTGACTTGTTAGTAAATAATTAGTTACTCGTTTTGCCCAGTCCAAATAGTATTCTCGTTAAACAAAATCGTTCAAGGCACAACGCTGATGGCTTAACTATGACGTAACAACAGCTCCAGGAAGAGCTGAACTGCGCTTAGAAACTGCCCGTCTGTGTTTTCATGAGTCTGTGGCAATAGTTTTGATTTGGTATGATGGATACGACAGGATATAATATACGTCCAATGGTTTTTGCTTAGCGTAAGCTGTTTCGTTGACAATTGCATTAAAATTGGAAGAATAACCGATGCAACGAAATTATCTGTGGGAAGCAGCTAAGAATCAAGTTGCATAAGAGTGCCGGTGTAAGCTTCAGACATCTTCAGTGCTTCGATTTCAACTTCGGCAAAGCAAAAAGTCCATTCAAATATAACATCGCCCTATACATTGTCGTAGATTCACTGTATGGAGAAGGTGATACTCATACAAATTGAAATCAGACTCCATGGTAGCCCTAAGAGAAGTTTCCGATGTCTTCATTGTTTGAATTTCAACTGTCGCTTATTAAGATATGTTTGCCATCAACTGCAACCTGGTCTATTTTCTAACAAATGGTTTTCAATGAGGCTTGGCAGGATGACCACAGTCTCCAACTTGGCCTAGTTTTTGCCTATTTGTTTTCTTAAAGCGTGACAGATAAACAAATGAGTCAAAGAATAGAATAAACACCATCGTGTGTTTCTTCACTTATATATATACCGGGCTTTGCAAAAGTCCTGACCTGTTTTATATTTTGAAAGTGTGAAATTCATTTCAGAGACTTGATGAAATTTATTGACAATGACTCATTCCTATTTCAGATAATATAATAACTGGTAACAGTGCTCATTTTTATACATTATTGATAATGGAAACAAAAAAGATAAAGATAGCAGCAGTTGCGTTCTCAAGAAATCGATAACCAAGTTGCAGAAGATGACATACGTGAGGTCTCTATCCCTTTATCTGAATGCATTTCTTGATTGAAACAGTTCTTGACATTGAAACAATGAAAATATTTGGAGCTTCTCTTAACGAGGTCAAGGAATCAGCTTTTTATCACTTTCTCCATACATTGAAACATATGTTTGACCTCAGTTCACAACGAATAAATTCAATAGCTGATCAACAAAGCACAGGCGAAGCGATGATTTTTCACGGGACAGTAGACACAATTAATTCAGCTTGCTTTCTTCCTTTGACAGAGAGTTTTCATTTACTTCACTTTCAGATGCACTGAAGACTAATCTTTCGGTATCTAGGATACGCGATGGGGAATTTATTTAATTCAGTAATGCCTTGCTACTTGCTAATGTAAAAGTTTTTCTGCACTTCTTTTAAAGTGGGGGACGATTGTGCTGCTAAAGGCCTTTGCTCTTTGTAGCGTATCCTCCAGAAGCATATTAGTAAAGGCTGTATATATGTTAAATGAAGATGGGTCTTTAAAAATCTCTCGCTGTCATTTTTAACAGCGCCGGCAATATAGTAAATAAATAAACAAACAGATATATAAAGATCGATGTTTATTATATTGCAGATAATGAAAACATTTTAGTCACTTCTATTTGTGGTTCTACTGTGAAGAATATCTCACAGTTTTCCTTCCTTGAATTTCCGCTCGCTTTAAGGATAGTGAGTTCGGTGAAATGGAGGGTGATGCTAGAAAAACGTAAATATCTGCATCCATGGTAGTACCAAAAAGTGGTTCCAACATATTCACAGCTTTGATTCCAAATTGGGCGACGAAGAGGAACGTTCCCTAGCTTTTGAGGCTTCCTTCATTTCGCATCTAGCTCACATGCCGCCCAATTTTTGTCTGTTTCGTCTCGTCAAACCGTGATAGGAAAAATGTAATAATAACTACTCCCATAAAGAACAGAGAATTAAATGAGCAGCTCAAATTCATTACATGTTAAGAATGCTCACTACATACTAAAATAAATTTAGAACAGGCAAACTCACAAAGGGCATGGCATGACTTGATAGCCCCATTCATTCTTCCCCTGTTCCCACTTTCAAGTCCGGTCACAACCGACAAGCCTTGTCACAACCCGCACAAAGCCCGATCACTATCCGCACCAAGCCCTGTCACTACTCGCACCAAGCCCTATCACCACCTCCACCAAGCCCTGTCACCACCCGCACCAAACCCTGTCACCACCCGCACCAAGCCCTGTCATCACCCGCACCAAGCCCTGTCACCACCCGCACCAATCCCTGTCACCACCCGTGCCAAGCCCTATCACTCTCCTCACCACGTTTTGTCACCACCCACAGCAAGCCCTGTCACCACACGCACTTCCATCACCCCAAAGCCACACCACTGCAATGCAGGGCGCCCATTCAATATTCAGGGTATGCAGAACACGCTCGCAGATGCACACTTTGAGCCTGGGACCTCGCCATTCCGGGCGATTCAGAAACGCATCGCAATCGCAGGTTAGCAATCAATAAGCCCTCCGCCCTGCCTCGCTGTCGCTTCCAAAGCAGCCCAAGGAATTGCAAGTACTGGGGTTGTATCGTCTTGTAGGCGCTGCTACGGCTACCGGCCGTATTGCACTGATTGGGCTACGTGCATAGCGATGTTTTCCTTTGATTTGCAAAGTTAGAAAGCGTAAAACCTTATTGATTAACCGGCAGTAGGTGATCCTATAGCTACTGTCTTGCACTGATAGGGCTATGTACGTTGCATTGTTTTCGTTTCATATTCTTACGGGGAAGAGAGGCCGGACTCCTAGAAGGTGCTGCTCTGACTACCTTCATGCACTGGTTTAGTAAAGCACAGTGATTATTTTCGCTATCAACGACTAGAACGCCTCGTGGCGTAAGACCATCACCCGCAGTGGGGTAAATTTCATCACCGTCATTTTTTGATGGCCAGCTATTCCTAGTTTTTTGGCATGGGTCACATAGAGAGCAACCCACCAGTCCTCCTGCAAAAAAATAATTACGAACATTCTTAACTTTTTCGACCACTTACTGGGTGGACAGAGACACACATTATCACCTCTCTCACTTCGTTCGTGACTGATTAGAATGATTATCAAAAAAGCTAAAAATCATCCACTGCATGACGGTAAAAATAAAAAAGTTCTCACAATGGACAGTTGGCCAATGAATACTTGGTCTGAAAAACGTTTGACACTCTCTGACGTGTCCTGTAACTGCGCGAGGTATCGACGCTCAACATCGAAAATAATTGGCGTACCAGTGCGTTTGGGACCATACACGAAACATACTGGAATATACATACGCACATCATCAGTCGGATTGTCTTCAGTATACCAACTGCGCAGCTAAATCACAATAATTCTTATATGAAAAATTGCTTTTAGCAAATTCCCCTGTCTAGTCAGATTGATGACTGTCTTCCATTCTTTTTAGATTTCTTGTTGAATAGTGCTCAAAAGTTCAACAACCAAGAGCAAACTCCATTATCAGGAAGTTACACAGTACCAAATGGTGTTTTTAGGCCCTTCTTATTTCTTTATGTCAGTTTGAGAGAGTTATATAATAATGAAATGCCAACACCCGGGAAAGTACACAAAACGTCGCTGGTGTTGTCGTAGCCTCACGTTTCTCTATGTTAGTGCGGGAAAACTCAACTAAACTAAAATCCCAACACCAGGAAGTCGCACAATAGGATGAGTGTCTTGTCATACCCCGCAGATGCCCTCGGAATTAACAGAAGCGTTCCCTATTTGATGTTCCATTAAAAACGAGAGCGTCCTATTTGCATATCAATGCCAGGCCGATGCCATGGAATTTCAGGCGACCCGTTTGTAAAACGCAAGAGCTGGTCTCGGGCGAGACCTCCTCTTTGCAAAGAATGCTCTATTGCATTGCACTATTTAAGGCACTATTGAATGCAGCCGAGTTAAACGCACGGAAGACTTTGCCGCCTCTTGGGATGTGGACAGACTCATCCGCGTCGAGAGATTGCAGCTGAACGAATTGCGTAAGTTTTTGTTTGGAACTTCTTCTGAATTTTTTGGTTATTTTTTCATATAATATTGGTCGCTTAGAGAAAGGAATGTTTGGTATTTGTCTGAAATAAGGTGAATCTAAGCATTAGTTTGATTTTGATTACTTCTGAAAAGGTAGAAATATATATCTGTTTTCAGTGTATAAGTAGTAATCTTCTCCTTACACGTTAGTTAGTCAGTGTATTCTTTCAGCGTTTTGTCCAAATGCGTAGCACTGTTACTTTAATGTTAGAAAAGTGCATAGCTGTACGTTCTAATGCACTGCAAATCTGAAGAAATATAAGAAAATTTGCTATAGTGACGCTCAACCTATAGGTAACATTCCAATAAATTGTTTCCTAGACACATAATTGTGTTCACAGCAATTCAACAAAACATTAGGACGAGCTGTTGGCAGAACACATTGAAAAGACTACCGTATGAACCCTCCTTAATTAAGTCTTATTATTGCAGACTCTAGACATCAATTGCAGACTCATGTCGCTAATAATTTGAAGTTATTAATCTCAATGGTCTGCAATTTGAACGAATTACTGAACTGACTTTTTGAGCACATCTGAATTTTAGATATAATTTGTGCAAAAAGTAACAAAGGTCTAAAAGACCGGCTTTCTAAAATTTTCTGTTGTATCCTTTGCATTTTATCCACAAAATAATATGGGCGTATCAGGCGCCTTCTTTCTGAATTTAACAAGTTACTAGTCGAACCAATAATAAGTAAACTATGGTAAAGAACATTAGCTTGGAGAGCCTCGCAACGACTTAATTTAAAAGAGCTTAAGAGAAGGCTAGACATGGAAGTAGCGACCATTCTTATGGTAATCTTTTCAAAGTATATTCGTGTCAGGTGTTTACGAATTTACGTTTACTTATTTAAATAACAACAAATGTGTTGTCTATATTCACGATAAAATACCAGGTAATCAACACGATATAATAAACACCGTCGTGTGTTCGTTTGTTTATATATTTGTATGTTTTGGGTGACGCTCTTAACGAAATAGATACGCGACATGTAGGCGTGTAATCCGCGTGTAATCTATGGTCGGAGACGATTAAGTTTCTTACTTTAATTGAAAGAGCGAGCCCTTATCTCTCATCAAAATTTGAGACGGCTGTTGTAGGGTATCCTTCAGAAGCATATTAGTGACAAAGGCGTATTGAATGAAGACGGGTCATCTCAAATTCTTCGCGGTCTTTCTTGACAGTACGGACACTCTAGTCTAATACATTATCAATGATATGTTCATAATAAAATTAGTCTCCGAAAACAGTAGGAAAATTCTTTTTTCTACATTACTAAATCAAATTTTCAAACTATAAAATGCCTGTTTCATATATCAAACATAATCATGCTATGAAAAGATCCCATTAACATTATCATTCAAGGTAGCCTGTGATATCACCCTCGCTCTAAGCACTTGAGTGTTTAGAGCCCATGCACTAAAGTTTGCCAAGGAGGAAGCAGCCTTCATGGGAACAGCAAGGTTCCTATACGTGAGCAATGCCATGGCCAGGTCTTCAGAACTTTTTCAATAAGGGGCAGATTCTCGTCACCGTCCGAGTTTGCTTCTTTCTTAATGACCCAACTACTCGCCAATAAAATTCTTTTATGATCCATAGAACCTCTGATCACTTGGGCGAGCCACCACAAATGGTGGTTATCGAAACCGCAGCTCCGTACCGTACGTATTTGTGAACTTATAAACGAAGGTACGTCGTGGAGGTAAAGCTAACTCTGCTGATGGGAGATTTTTAGGGCTGAAGAAGATGAAGAAAATAATGCGTTTTTCCAAAGAGAAGAAAGTTTATGTTTAAAAAAGATTCTAGAGAGTCTTTAGCATATTTTTCTTTTGTTAGATCTTTAAAATTTGTTGCAATCTATCAAAAAATCAGTTTGTAGATAAACTATTTGATCTTGAGTACCTGAATTAAACTTCACTTTTCGTTCGAAAAGCAATGCTTGTATAAGGTCCCTAAATGTTCAGATCGACTTGTTTATTTCATGACAACTTTTTTCAATACTATTCAATTTTAATTTCTTGTTAAATGAGATATTTCTCTGTCATAGACCCCACCATACGTGTGTTGTGTGGTTTATGCTCCAGTAAATTATTGCACAACTGGAAATGAAAACTACTGGCATTATTTTATAGTTTGTTAAGATAATATGACATTCGAATCATAAAGAAACATGTACGTCAAGCAAAAACACTTAAAACTATAGCACTCCGAGAGCGCGTACCTCGGCTAACCAAAGCAACGATAACGAAAAATTTAAATTGGTTCTGAAACGAGTACGATATCATAATTTCTTTTGTATCAGTACCAAAATCTAATTATTTGTGCCCATCGACAGTAATAACAGCTTCTGTAATTTTCTTGAAGATCCATTGTTAACTTTTCGAATTATGCTGCACACAAACATTCTGACATACGTTAGTCAAACTTGCAAACAGACTGACCGATCATTACAAAAATTGTGTTATTTCTGTCTTTCAAGATTTCTAACAATTCCTGTGAATTCAATAAAGATCCGTTCATACCTTTGTGAGTCATTTTGCTAATAAACATAATATGAAACACAGAGACAAATGAACTAACACAGATCGTCACAGAAATTTGATCCCTTATTCTTCGTAATATACTTAACAACACTAGTAAATTTCATAAAAATCCATCCACAACTTTTTGAGTCACAGTACTAAAACAAAAGAGGTAGATAGACAGACAAATGGTGGCACGGATCTTCCCAAAAAAATAATAGTCTGCTTCTCCTTCCATGCCTAACAATCCCTGTAAATATTGAAGAGATCCGTCCATGGCTTTTTGAATTAACTTTGTGACAGACAAACGAACAAACAGAATAAGAGGCAAACAAAAAATAACCCACCGGCAAACAAAACAAAAACATAACTAATTGGCGGAGGTAATAAATATAACGCATTATTCAATCTACGGAACAGGTATCGTAAAACATGCACTCATTAGTTAAGAAGTATATCTTCTAAGCAAATCTTCTTTTCCGTTAAATAAGTTTTAGAATTTAATTCAGATTGATCAGCAATATTCAAAATTTTACTCGATGCGTAACGTTCGAATTAAAAGTCAAAACACCACATTCAATATTTTGTTAGACTTTACATTTGATACGCAATATTAAAAAATTTGTTTGAATTTCAACGCTCAAAATTAGATTCGATAAATAGACAATGATGAAATTATATCTGCTCCACAATTTAAAATTAAATTCTAAGAGGCAAAGTAAACTCTTACCCTTACGTGTGGCTACGTTATCCAGTCTTTGTTATTTAAAAACGTACCATATTTGCACCTTACATCTTAGCAATTAACTATGGCAGCCATTTCCTCTAATTTATGGGCGAACGATACAAAATACGTCCAAAATGAATAGAAAATATAGAATACCACAGGGCTGTAGAACATTCGGGATATCCAAGTTCTTTAGGGCACCCATAAAGGAACAACAGCAGCAGTAACTGTAAATTCATCGGTGTGGCACCTACCTGTGTTTCCTGTCATCTCATCATATAATCTTCAGTAAGTGAGGATGGATGCTCTGTGTAAAGCTGCAAATTCAACTGAACTGTTTGTTCTATTTATACGTAACTTTTTTTCATAAAATTATACTTCTTCTGGATTTTGTGTTCAATAAATACATGAAACTTGGATGTCCTTTAATTTCATCGATTATATGTATCTGAAATGAAAAGTTCATATTAACATTGGTTTTTTCGATGAATTACTCATTCAACGAATCTATCCCCTGTCCTTGACTATATCCGGAACATTTGATATCAGATGTAGATCAGTTGATGAGAGTTTAGAGGCATTTGAATTTTTTTTTTTTTTTTAGTCAGTGGAAGGTTTATTTCAGCTTTAGAGTATATAATTTAGCACTTAAACTCACGTAATCTTTTAAATGCTAGCACGTGAAGCTCATAAGGATAACCAGCTCGCTAACAAATAATCAGTCATTACTGAAGGCAAATTTTGTGTACAGCCATAAAGGAAGACCCCCGAAAATTAAATGGGAAGCCCGAGAGGATTTACTGAAAATATACATTTTACTGGAAATATACATATATACTAGGAGTAAAAATGTCATTATACCGTCCCTCAGACGTAAAAATATGTTACAAAATAAAAGATAGGTATTTTATTTTACGATAATTGCAATAAATTGTAGAGAAATTTACATCACAGGTACGATATTAAGTAACACGTGTTACGGCGGCGTACGTTCAACATGGCGACATGTCGAAGTCATTTCCATTTTAATTAGCAAGTTAGGTCAGCTTGGAAAAGATTGAATTATATATACAAAGGCTCTGCGCTCTTAACAAACTTCAATAATAAGAGTTTGTTTAGAAGTTCTGAGGCCTGGTTCCTAAGTGTGAGCACATGCAGAGTTTTTTGGTCTCGCCACATTAATTGTTTCAAAGAAACTTATACAACCCCAGGAGACAAAGCGCTAAGTTGGACTGAAGTGCGAATAAGTGAATAAGTTCTCTTACAATTATGTTCATTCTGTTATGTTGAGGTGTTGTCGTGTAATGCTAGAGAAACAATATAAAGAGAATTGCACGTTCGAGTTATGAACTGACGTTCAGCTGACACGTCATCCAAATAAAGTACCGTACTTTCCAGAGGTATCTTAGATACCGATTGTTACTGTGTATTCGGGACGACGTGCCAGCCGGATGTCCACTTAAAAACGTAATCGTATTGGCTGCCCCCCCCCCCCCCCCCCCCCCCTCTCTCTCTCTCTCTCTTTGTTTAAGGCGGGTTCACACTATTTTTTCTGTTCCTAGTGAGAAATACAAGTGTTGGAGATCCTTGCAAGCACAACTGCATGTCCGCCAAGAAAGTTGACACACTGTGCATTCGCAAGCACAACTTGATGCCAGGATGCATAGCTTGTGCCTCGGTAGCATAGAACGGCAGCATGAACGGCGTGCCAGCTTCACATCCTCGCATCAAGTTATTTTTTGTGTACGAATATATAGTGTGGCCGCGACTAGAAAATTCTAGTCACCAGGTCAGTGCCTTAGCATTTGTCTCAAGTAATAGACCAGAGACCTCGTCAGATTTTTAACGAATTTAAACTCTAAAAATTGCCCGTTCTGTAATGTATACAAACAAGCGGCAGAGCATTATAGGACACAAAAGCTTATGGTGTGAACCCTGCTTAGTTGTGTAATTGTGCATCAGAGCTCCACGCTGCTGAATGACAATAGAATTTAACAGAAGCAGCAACTTCACATATATTAATATAAAAATTAAAGTGATTGTAAAAGGGGTTACTGTACTAATGCAATTAGATGTCCAAATATAGTTATGATACTTTCCAGTGGCTGTGGAACAGTCTCTCTTGTACTGAAATAGTAGAAATATTAACTGTGTTCTGCAAAGTATGGTTTTCCTTAGCAGCTCTCAAGCTTTAAGTTCATTTTGAGATATCCTTATACGTATAGTATAACACTATATTTCAACTCGGATTAGTTTTTCACCATATTTTCCTTTATTAAAATATGTTTAAATGATACATCTTATCTCAATTTTAAAAATACACCGATCTAATCGTGAGACAATTTGCAGAAATTCATGAAAAGTTACGAACAATTAGAAAATTTATTGCTCTATCGGTCGTGTTCCTAGACTTTCTAAGTATTAAGGATCTAATCCCTATCATACCTTAGCTACCTACATATGTAGCAATTTTCGTAGGGCTAGCTCTATTTCTATGTAATACCAAATGATTATAAGATGAGGCAAAAACAACTCTTGGAAACCTACGTTGTTTTTTATTTTAGTGTGAGGCACACATCCAGTTCAGGTATAATCTAGATGTCCGTGAATTAGGTTAGACACCATATCTAGCTCAACCAGGAAGCAAAGAATGCAACGGGAGGACTCAATAAAACATAGCTGTGACCGCACGTAGCAAATTTACATCATATCGACGAGTCGAAGTGTTTTAGGTGTGGGACCTCACACCGTCGTATATGGTTTTCTTGAACATATCATCGTATTTTTTCGATTTATTTCATTCAGTCTCCCGCGCACGACTGGCCAGCTACTTGAGCTGCAAAATATCGAAAAATGTTGTCGCCAAGTACAGAAAGTTCGGGCAATAGGCTAACTGTGACTGTTGTTTCTCTCGTATACACAATTGGCTATAATGGTGCTTATATTTGTTGGTAAGGAATAGATATATTCTGTGAAGAGTACTGTGAAGTAACTATGAAGTGTAAATAAGGCTTCAACCAAGAAAAATGTTGAATTGAGTCTCCCAAAGGGAACAAATTCGGTGCTAGTGTTGTGAAAGTTTCCACCAAAATGCACTGCAATTTTCTGTAGATAATTGCTACATTAGTATATATTATCTTCATTTATTTATACGCTAGAGATGAATTTCACAATTTAAGACGATTTTTCTGGTGAAATTAGTTAAAATACTCCTAGGCTGCTCAGCCATAGATTCATCAATGATGACGTCACTTTTTGGTACTAATTTTTCGTGAGTCCTCCCGTTACGCTCTTTGCTTCCTGAGCTCAACGAAACCTATGCAACTATGCAACCTAACCTTACTGAGCCAGTTTAAGCTTCATTGCTCCTGGTTTTGACAGAATTGTTCTTTGGAAAGAAATCGTGTTTTATCAATCTCTACTTCACTCTACAGTATTAATCTCTACAACCCATTCATATCTTCCTGCATCGTGTAGTACTACTGCATTAATACCGGTTGTTTCAGCATTTTTTGGATTAAATATTCACTTTCCTCCGTGCTATTGCCTGCTAGAGAAATGGGGTATGTTTTTTTCTTCACTTCACAATATATCCTTTGTTTCTATGAAGCACATCCCTTTCTCCTCTTATTTGTTTTCAACAGCGTAACAAAAACACCGCCTCGATTTTTACTTTAGTTGCTCTTATTTTTTTACCTTATCTGTCTAACGCACCTCTATCTACAATTTTCATATCTGTGCATGGTTTGCGGGTGTGAAATAATACCACTTCTGTTAGCATTATTGTCACCTGCAAGCGAAATGAGAGAGGTAATGAGGTATACTTTCATTTGTGTTTCTTTGTGTCTGTCTTTCTACCCAAACTCTACCAGAAGCAACCGAGGTATGATCACCATGTCCTTCAGGTAGCTATGTGAATTGACCTAGATGTGAAAAATGCCAGTTCTGCGGACTCAGAGCTTTCAGCCCACTCTTCACAAGTGATGATCTTTCGCTACTAAACGCTTTTACAGAATCACTAAAATATGAGTTTTCATTCCCTTCCTTACTCTGCAATGTTCATATATCTACGATGCTCAAATCCCGCTACAGTTTTTAGTAATACAACAATTCAGATTCTGTACGCAGTGACGTAACTAGCTTTCTACGAAATAACTACTCTGGAATGGAAAACGGGCTTTTTTTAAATTTTAACCCCTCTCTGCTGCATCCGTCTATCTACCATAGTCATACCCCTCTGTGGCAAAGCACACCACGTAGCTACGATCCAATGGCTACAAACGACTTGGAAAGCTAAGGAATGCAATCTCTACAACGCAATGGCCAACGCTAAAGTCGCGAGATCTCTACAGAGAAATTCAAGGCTGGAAATACGCAGGTCGTCTCTTCCCAGCTCCCGTGCTGGATCCATTCTCCAGCATCTCAGGTCATTGGGTTTCATGGTTATTGACTTCCATCACAAATAGAAGAGAAATTAAACTGAAGCTCGTGAAACTGTGCGCAGTGTTCAACCTCGAGGGAGGGAGAAAGTTCGTGCTCTCTGATTGTGCTGATGTCAGAGAATTATTGGAATTTTTATGCGGAATAAAAATCTCTTCAGTTCGTACTGCATCCCCATGTCCTATCAATTTATTAAGGTCACGGCTTAATAAATGGGAAGAAATTGACTGACTTCTTATGTTATAAATGAATACAGATTTATTGCCGTAAATGAATATAGGTTCGTTAACAATATGAAATACTGCTACCCAATACAGCAGCCCATAGCAAAGAAGCAAAAGCGGTGAAATATGGGCGACAGCGTGAGGCACTTCTTGTGCATCTGAACCCCTCCATCGATGCCTGTTCGGGGTTCAGAGCTTCTCGGATTCTTGTCGTGAAGGTTGTGTAATGCTGCGGGTTCAAGTTATTGGTTTTGCGAGAACTAGCTGCTCATAGATAGTTCAAGGTATTGCAAAAATAAACATTTTTTTAAGTATTCAATACAAAAGAAACGTCCATGTGGAAAATACAAGAAACAATGTTCCACTGGTTTTTAGTTTGGAGTTTCACTACAGTAAAACAGTTTAGTTTTTCGTTCTTGAAACTAAACCTATGGCTTAGGAAAATATTGCCGCCCCGCATTTTAAATGTTTCAAATTTTGAGTCTGAAAAGGCGAAATAGTTTAGAGTTCGCACATTGGGAAAAATCGTCGAGGAAAACAATTTAAACAGAGGAGCACTCTGAGAGCTTATACTTTCGCCAAGTAAGGCAACGGTAGCAAAAAATTCAAATTGGTACTGAAACCATAATTTTCTTTATATCAACATTAAAATCTAATAATTTATGCCTTTCGTTAGTATTAACAGTTACTGTAATTTTCGTGAAGATCCGCTTATAGCTTTTTGAATTACGCTGCTGAAAGCCATTCTGACAAACAAAAGTCAAACACATAAACAGATCAACCGATCATCACCAAGATTTAGTAATTTATGTCTTGTAACATTACTAACAAGTGCTGTAAATTTAATAAATATCCATCCATGACTTTTTGAGGTATTGGGCTAACAAACATAAAATCTAACACAGAGACAAACAAACGAACATACAGGTCATCACAATAATTTGGTCAATTACTTTTCATGATATACCTAACAACTCAGGTAAATTTCATCAAAATCTGTTCATAACTTTTTGAATTATGGCACTAAGAAAAAATAGGCAGACAAAAAACAAACAAACAAACAGATGAACGGACTTTCACCAAAAGATAATCATCTGTTACTGTTAACATGCTTAACAATCCCTGTAAATTTCGTGAAGATCCATTCATAACTTGTTGAGTTATCTTGGTGACAGAGAGACAGATAAACGAAAACACGCTAAAAACATCACCTCCTTGGCGGAGATAATTACCATTTCACTGGTGTTTTGTTCAGACTTTTAAAAAAGTAACTTTTACTTTAGTAACTTTAAATATACCATTTCCGAAGTGGCTTTTGCAAAATGTATTTTTACAAAAATTTCTTGCCAATAAGATATTGCTTAGCTATGACACTGCTATTTGTGTTTATTTGAGATGCTTCTGCTTTTGAAAGATACTACTGTTATATGAAGTTGCATTCATATGAAGTTATTAAAAGGTCACACATAATCGTGGATATCCTTACACTTTTTCAGAAGCTGTTCCTTGCGAAAAATATATGTGTTTCCAAGCGTGACCACTTCGAAAATTGGACATGCCCGAAAGTGTATCCGCCAAGACGGACGCTTTTCAACCATAAGTCGCATTTGATCTCAAATTGAGTGGTTTTAGATCAGTTCCATTCGGTGTGTATGTGTGTGTGCGTACGTATATATATAGCCGTGTCTGTAATTCTGCATTTGTCCGCCTTGGTTTTGGCGTACTGTTTATGTCTGGACAGGCGCTAGCTTAAGGCAATAGAACTTTTCAATCAGAGCCTTAAAAAACAAAAACCATCCAACCGAAAAACATCATGAAATGGAGAGACATTGCATTTGTTGTAAATTGTGATGATGGTCGACTCCGTTTTGACTGACCAAGAGAAATGTGTACTAAAAGTCAACTGGTTGTATGTTCATCTGTTGAACTTAACGATTTCATTCGGTGTTAGCCAAAAGGAATATTTTGGGAATACAGAGATAACAAACATCTCCAAGCTTTCTCAGTTTGAAGAGCTCTACTGTATAAAAAAAATTAGCCCAGATAGCTGGAACAGTGTACTGAACTCTTCAATGCAATTTTTGATGAAGCATCTCGTAGATGACATTTCTATGAACTCCACTCAATCAGTTGAATTGCGACTTATGAATGCAGCAGCTCTGTGAGTGAGGCTCATCCATTGAGCAAAGTTTGGAAATAAAACTGGCTCGCAGAACTCAGTCTAACACCAAACTTTGTAATGAAGTTGTCATCGCCGTAGATACTTAGAAATGAAGCCAGTTTGGAGTCCCGTGTAAAATACTGGTGTTGCATGCACTGCTTGATAATGCGGAGAATACTGGGTTGCACAGATAAATTTGAACTTCTTCAAATCGAGCATAACTTGACGTACAGTACATGTGAATGGAAGTATTGAAGCTACGAATTTATGTAATATATATATTTATGTTTCGAATTTGCAACTAAAGAATATTTTAGCTCGCTGTTTCACAGCGAAAGCAGGGATGTATTGGCAATGGCGCGGGTGTGTGAAGCATGGCTGACTCTCCGGAGCTCAGGCTCTGATCGTCTACTGTTGAGGGAGGCTGCGCTGTGCTGCCGGCTAGAGATATTCACGAGGGTTCTACTGTAGTTATCACTAAACTATAACGAAATTGGACTGTAAGCAAGAGGCTATGATAAATGTTATAAGTTGTTTTGGTAGAGTGAAAATGCAATCGTTAAGGCTACTAGGTTTGTCAAATCTTCTGTTTGCCGCAATTTGTTTAAGTTAAAGGACATCAACAATGATCAGCTTGTATCTGACAGGCGTCACACTGATCGTAAGCGTTTCTCTCGTTTTCTAGCAGGGTTGAAGTGATCAGAACAGATTCATCGCGGTCAAAGGATGAGCTCTCTAGAACCCATAGAGTTAGTTGAATAACTGTTTTGAGATTTATGCGTTAA
>LQNS02278161.1:1487884-1501765 GCA_001587735.2 Parhyale hawaiensis
TGTAGTTAAATACAGTATTTAATTACACGTTTTTGAAAGTATTTGTAAATACATTTTCAAATACCAAAATGTATTTAAATACGTATTTAAATACAATTGTATTTAAATACTGCCCATCACTGGGTATATCCTATGCCGGATCCACACTATACAGTCACACGCTCAGCTTGTGAGCAGACATTCAGCTCGAACGTCGTCGTGATTACACTGTGAGAGTCGGTATCCAAGATACCGCTGGAGATCGAGTACGAAGTAGAACAACGTGCAGGCTGATTGTGGGTTCATAAGTTACTTTGTAAAGCCCCAGCAGTGCTGGCTGTTATTTCCTTCGCTATAATGTATAGAGGCCGGGCCAGAAAATCGCATGCGCTAGAGTTGGTTTCCTATATATTATTTTATTTTTTATTTTATTATTTTATTTCTGAAGATGGGATTTGTCCGTCCCGAAACGTTAAATTTTATTTGCTAGTGGACGCGTTTAGTTATTATTTTATTTCAGTTTGCAATTATTGACCGCAAGGCGCTTGTAAAATATTAATATGCTGAAAAAATATCTACAGTACAGGTAAAGGTAAAGTCAACTTGACCGCATCCCCTACTGGGAAACTCACACACACACACATACTAGTTTGTCCAGCAGATATAGGCCAACTGGCCCCAGAAGAGTGTACGGCTGCAGTCGACTACGGATAATCAGGAGCTATGGCACCATCTACGGAAGGCTATTATACAACGACCCCCCAACCCTCCCCATTTCTGGGAGAGGCAGTTCACAGCATACATCCTTGTTCTGAGTTCATGATACATTTTTCAGCCAGCACACACGCAGCAAACTGTGAACTTTTTCTGTCGTATCCAGAACTATTCAATACCAGATAAGTTTTACTACTCCCACTACTAGTCACCTACTGTAAGATGGACAGTTAGCTACTTCAAAACGAGAGAAAAAATTCTGATAGTAGCTAGCACTTATGTGTGGCAAAGGCATCGTAACGACCATATCCTAAATCTTCAATAAATTACAAAACAGTTTTCTCCACAGAAGCGTAAATAATATAAGATTAATATTTTTTATAGCTTTCAAGAATTTTGCAATGAAGTATGGCGTTGCTTGGATTCAATAAAATAAATAACTAATGCTGAAGAGAGACTCGGCAAAGACCTTGAGCAAGTTAGTTCCAATCGATTTTCTCAAACAATGCAATTTCGCAGCTAGGTTGTTTCACCGTAACCACTCACTGCTACCACTGGCACTCACTGCTACACACGGCACTCACTGCTACCACTGGCACTCACTGCTACACACGGCACTCACTGCTACACACGGCACTCACTGCTACCACTGGCACCGAAACCACTCGCTGCTACCACCGAAACCACCCACTGCTACCAATGGCAGAATAAATAACAAAAATCACAAACACGGAAATATCTTTAATACATTTCAAGCAATAATGAAAGCATCTCTAGCGCCCGTTGGCACCAAAACTGGTCACGTTCCCAATGCTGTTCCCTTGACTTTTAGTTCCGACGTTAAAAGGCGAAGGTGTAATTCAGTCATTTAAGAAAGACTTTCTATGCAGCAATTTCGCTTAGCTACATCAAGAGGTGTTATTGATAGATCTATTGTCCTATGTCGCTTTGCAAAGTCCATTTAGATTCTGTTATTGCCTTTCATCACAATAAACCACCCTCTTAATTAATAACCGCCGCCCACTTGCTTTCCTTTCAATAACTCTAATTTAGGTCACCATGAGGCCGTGCCGTCAGCAGTTCTCTCATCATTCAGCTAGGAAGCATTCAGATTGACACCTATATTTATCACTACTAATAATACACGGAAAGCAAGAGCCAATTCCCACAAAAAAGAACAGCGAATAAACCCATTTACCTATTGTCTGCGCTGCTAACTGTGATTGTTATTCTTAATCCTACACAACCGGTAACGAAGCCCGGCAACAGCACAAAGAAGAATAACTCAAAAAATCATTCATGGATGACTTGAATGCCTGCATCGCAACCAGGCTGAAAACAGATCTCCCTGCCTACCACGGATACTGGTGCTGAATTCTAAAGTTGTTGCAGTGTTATTCAATCTGTAGCTGAGTAAAATCAGAGCTGTTACTTTGGTTGTGGTATTCAGTAATATTTCAGTTGCTGATTAGAAACCAATGAAGTTGTATTAGTTGCGTTATTCAAGGTGATTTCAGTGGTTTACTAGAAGACATTGAAGTTACGCCAGTAGTATTATCCGATGTGATATCAGTAGCTGCCTAGAAAACAATGCAGCCATGTTACTTGTATCTTGTCTGCAACTACGTAATTTCCGTATTTAGTTAGGAAACGATTATTAAACCCTGTTTCAGAAGCTAACCAAGAACAATGTAATTACGTTCGTTGTGTTATTCTAAGCCACATTTAAGCTTGTAATGATGCCTCTCTGTAGCCAACTAAAACAATCCAGCTAGTTGCGTTATTTAAAGTTCAAGTTGATTTCAACTCTAAACAAATTGCAAACCAATTGCGTTAAGGCGCCCGAGGTTTCGCTCTAATTCTGTCGAAAGAGTCTGAACTTCCTCATCTGGGCTCATTTGCATCACTTTAAGAGGAGGTGTTGGTGTCCTCTGGACCGCTCAGTTCATTGAAAAAAACGTAGTGTGTCCAGAATGTGTAACTTTGATCGTCAAGAGACAAAGTTTTGTAAATACTGGTATCCAGGATATTTTATTTTGATAGTCAAGGCATAAAATTTTTATAGATGCATGGTGTCAATTTTTCCCTTCTTTTTTAGTTGGGGGTTTTTGACAGACGTAAGTTGTGTTACTTTTGTTTTCAGAACGCAATGTGTGTGTATAGATGCAAGGTGTCAGTTTTTATTTTCAAATGTGGACTTTTTTCAAGATTGAAATTGTGTAATTCGTGTTTCAAGATGCTACTTTGTTTATAAATGTAAGGTGACTGTTTTTGTTTTTAATAGGAAGGCTTTTTTCTAACTTGACACTTGTGACATCTGCTCCTCAGCAAACAAGGTTATTTTTTTTGTATGTTTGTTAGTCTGTTTCCAAGATAACTCAAAAACTATCAACGAATCTTCATGAAATTTACAGGGATTATTAGGTATGTCAGGAAGAAAAGATTATTAAATTTTTGTAATGAGCCGCTCGATCATTTGTTTGTCTGCCTATTCTTTTCTCGGCAACATTTCTCAAAAATTTATCAACGGTTCTTCGTGAAATTTGTTGGGATGTTACGAAGAGCAAATGCTCAAATTTTTAAGACGATCTATTTGTACGTTTGCTGTTTGTTTTCATGTTTATTTTTGTGCTTGTAAGAAGCATAACCCAAACTGTTATGAACAGATCTTCATGAAATTTCCATGAATTCTTAGCAATGTTAAAAGTAAAAATGAGCAAATTTTTGTAACGATCTGCTTGCTCGTTTGTGTTTCTGACACAATGTTAGCTTCTGGGCTGCATCGCGGTGGCCATAAATTTTGTCTGGATATGAGCGGATCTTCAAGAAAACTGCAGAAACTGCTAAGAATATTAAGAGGCACAAATAACAAAATTTTGTTGATGATGAAAAATTCTAGACTCGGGGCTAATTTCAATTTCCATTTACAGTGCATTGCTAAGAGGAGGTGTTTCTCTAATTACTTTTAAAATGAAGGCTTTCTTAAAGATGCTACTTGCGCTTTTTTTGGCGAACCTATTTTTTTCACAAGCAAGTTGTACAGTTTTTTTTTTCTAAGATGGAAAATTCTCAGAGGTGCAGTTATATTGTGGTTTTGTTTAAAGTTGAGCGTTTCAAGAAATGAATGTGGTTAATGTTCTTATTTTCAAGCTGAAGAATTTCTAAAGATGCAAGTTTTGTGTCATTTTTTTCAAGCAGTAAGACTTTTAAAGACGCAAAGTATTTTATTATTTCTTTATTTCTATTATTTTTTGTGTTTAGATTATTGTTCCTATTATTATCATTATTATTATTACTATTACCTGCACCAAGGATATTATGTTGCCATCGGGGTTTAGTTATCAAATTCTGTCTATCTGCTTGTTAGTAACATTAATCAAAAAGCAACAGATGGATATTCATGAAATTTACAGGAACTGCTAGGGATGTCACGAGAAACAAATTATTATATTTTGGTGATAATCAGAAAAAAAATCCTGGACTCCTCTGGAATTTTGCTAGCTTTGCGTTGCCCGGTGGAAGCCTGAGTTCTCGGAGTGCTTCTCTACTACCGATTATTTTTTGCACGTTGTACTGTTGTTCTCATTGGTGTTACACGCATCATGCAGTTTTTTTGCGTTATATTTGTTTTAAGGTGCAGTATTTTAGACACCAATGTTTTTTTATAATATATAGGTTATTTTTGCATTACAGTGCATGGAGACAACTTGCTGGTGACTCTCACATTGACCACTGAGTGTAGGAAAGCACTAACGCTTCTGCGTTAACTTTTGACTGTTTTGATCCCAAAAAGTACTTTAAACTGAAGGAGTTATCCAAACTTCACAAATGTCACCTGCTACTACAGCTGAGATGACTGTTCCTATTCTCGCAAAATTTTTGATAGACATAAACTTGTGTCTCTAAAGACACAACTGCACATTTGAAGGCTCCGTAGCACCTATGGGGACCGAAAGGTTGCAATGTGAGCCCACTTCAACACCCTCTAGACATCGTTGAAAAATCATCGCATGAAAGTTGTTAAGGTTTTGAAAAATTGGAAAGTCCTAGAATTTGATTATTCTTATAATAATGATGCGAGAGAAGAATTTGTCGCTGTACACGTACCAGCAGCGGGGCTAGGATTTAAGAAATAAGGGGGCTTCAGCCCCAGCAGTGTCTGTGCAAGTGTATACCTTTTTACAATACATATTTTAGTAGGAAAACCCAAATTATAGGTGCTCTTCAATAACTCATGGGGGTTTAAAATAGGCTTATGCCCTTTAAAATGAACCTAGGGACGCCTACGGTGTACACCTCTGAATAGCACAACTTTTTACATCTCCTAAATTGACATCTCCGGCGATTCTCCTAACGGGTAAACCTTTGAATAGCACGACTTCTTGACGTCGCTAATAACGTTTCTCCTAATAGGTAAATCTTTGAACAGTGCAACTTTTTTACACTTCGTTGCCATTATTAACGATTCTCCTAATGGGTAGTAAGCCTTTGAACAGCAGGTAACTCCTCTCATCAACTAGACATCGCTAAAATTCCCAATCTTTGTCTTTCCTTCCGTGCCCGGCACATGCATCAAGTTTCCCTAGACAACGTCATCGGTGAGGCCCCGGCCGTTAATACATCAACTTTTCGAGCTTAGAGCTCCGGCAATATCAAACTTTGATGAACTTGAAATTCTGTAACAACCTACTGAAAAAGCTGTCTCTTTTGCAATAGATGTGCAGACGGTGGAGTGGCGGACTCAGTAGAAGCCGCCCTGGGGACCATAGAACAATGGATGGAGAGTGTTTAAACAGGAGATGCATAGACGTAAATAAGTCAATGGACGGAAAGTGTCTACGCAGGAAATACAGTGGAGGAGGAGGAAAATAAGTGTTCGTACACATGAAAACGTTCAATTTTTTTACTTGTAGTGTATAACCTGAACAAAATGAGAATCAAATAACTGTATGAGATTGCATACTACCAATATATGTATATGATAGCAATGGACTGGTCACTAGGGAACCGTATTCTAAGAATAAAAGGGAGAACCGGACAAAAAAATAAACATGTTTACTATCTGTATTGCAAACGTTTCGGATCATATAATATGTCTATCATCAGTGCTGTAAAATAGAGAACTTATATAAGAAATTGTTGATATAAAATTAAGGAGGAAAGTATGTATTCACAATAACACTTTAAAAGACGTAAGTACAAAAACACAACCTAGCAACATTAGCCTAACTAAGAATTCTCTAAACGACGCGATAGAGAAATAACAAAAATGGTAATACCAGCCTAACTAAGAATTTTCAAAGGGACTGCCGACTGATTATTGTTGAGGGCCGGTTATTCCGTGTGAATTAAAATTGACTCTAGTAACCTAAGGCCTTCGTTCATCATTTGTACTACCGATTATTGAAAAATTATTACATGTAATGGGATGATCTGCGATCAAACTATGATTCCTAATAGCTGAATTAGATGGAGCGCCAAGCGGTTGCCCAGTGCGGTCTGAGATTCCCCAATGTTGTGCTACTCTAACGTAAAGCTTCACTGATGTTCTGCCCACGTACGACAGCTGCCAGCTGTTACACACATACTTATACACAACACCAGAACGAATGGACGCATCCGCTGGTTCACAGCGCTTAGAGAAAGAGCAAACTGTTGTCATATTGCGGTAATAAAAAATTGGGGCAATTTGCGGAAAGGATTGATTTAAAAGATGTTCCATCTCGCGTTCGAGATGTTTGCTTTCTGATCCTAAATATGGTAAGTTAATGTAACATTTGTACTTTTCAACAGTTTACTTCAGCATTTTATGGTTGTATTTTCGATCTAAAGACTTCCCAAGTATAGCATTGAATAACTTTAATGGATAGTAATTGTCTAAAAAATACTTCTTGTGCTCTCTGTGCCTTCCCAATGCTGCAGGGAAACATATGAAAAAAAGCTGGACCGTCTAGTGTCCAGCAGCATTATCACTCCTGCTGCCACTTGATCAGGAGCTATTTGAAATAACTACCCTGTAAATATTCAATCTAGAATAGAGCCACACTTTAGAGCTCGCTATTATCGTACGATTCTACATGAAAGACCCTGCGTTAAACGCCAATGGGAATATAACTATAAAGCAGTTATCATGACTTTACTACCCATACCTCGCAGAGCCAGTGTTACCGTAAGAATCCACATTGACCGGGATATCTCGATAAGTGGTGATATTGAATTACCACTCCACCGAATAAATACACGCCTGTAGTCGAAGGTACAGCGTCCTAGTTGCATTCGAAGTCTACGAGTGAACACAATGTATCTACTACGGGCTTGGTAAGCTCTACAGATGCACATCCGCGTACATTCGCATACCGCATACCTAAATATGGCAAGTTAANTCGAAGGTACAGCGTCCTAGTTGCATTCGAAGTCTACGAGTGAACACAATGTATCTACTACGGGCTTGGTAAGCTCTACAGATGCACATCCGCGTACATTCGCATACCGCATACCTAAATATGGCAAGTTAAGGTAACATTTGTACCTTTCAACCGTTTGTTTCAGCATTTTACGTTTGTATCTTCAATCTAACAGCTTCCTAAGTACAGCATTGAACAACTTTAATGGATGGTAATTGTTTAAAAAATACTTCTTAAGGATTCTACTTCCTTATGAAACAAGTGAAATGAACAAGAAACATGACAGACTCTGTTTAGCAAGGTGGAAATGATCGTGGTTTTGTACCTGCTGGAGATGTTACTGAAAAAATTTGTGCCAAGGCCCGAAAATGGTTTACGGTTCACCGAGGTGAAAAAATAATTTCCATTTCTGGTAACCAGGACATCTTTCTCTATTTTACCGCGCTGATGATGGACATGTTATGTGATCCGAAACGTTTGCAATACAGATAGTAAACATGTTTTTTTATATGTAGCCTGGTTCTCCTTTTTATTCTTATATGCAAATGAAATTGAATGATATTCAATGTTTTAGACTATATAGCAATATTTTAACTTTCAAGGATGGAAAAATATTCGTATAGCAAAAAAATGTCAACCACTGTAGCAAAGCCTTTATTACTTCTACAACAACCAATCTTTTCCTGTAGTCTTTAATAAACGTTTCGCATACTTTCGTAGGTATATTTTCTCCATTGTCCCTGGCAAATTATCTTCGAATTTGTGATATTTGTTGGAGCTCTTATGCAAATATTAATTTTTCAATGTCGTCACAAGTTCTCAACTGGATGACTGACATCCGGGGACTTACTCGGCCATTGCTAGATGTAAATGTTGTTTTCAGTATTAATAGGAGTAGAAGTAGCGTACTATTGATGGAAGGCATTTGATCCAATGTGCGCCTTTGAGCCATTTTCGACAGCCCTGCTTGCCGCCCCGCACCTGTACGACAACATCGGAACCCCGATGTAGAAACCCATATAAACTGGTTTCATTGGCTAATTCACCAGGGTTTTGGGTTGGATTGAGTTGGGTTAGATAAGGTTAGGTATGGTAAGGTTAGGTTGGGTTGGAATAGGCTAGGTTAGGTTGAAATAGGTTAGGCTTAAATTATAATGTTATGCAGAGTTACGTTAGGTCAGGTTAGGCAAAGCAAGAAAAGGTACGTTTTACCGGGGTTGACGCTGCCGAATTGACGAAACAACTGCCAACGCGCAATTTCTCAACCCTAGTTGATTTGGGACGTTAGCAGAACCTAACCTTGCTTACCTAGCCTTATGAGAGGGGCTACCAGTGCCACAAACAACGGTAAAACCGGATTTTTAAAATCACGTGACATGACGTCACAAATGACGTCACAAGAAAGCGCTCAAAAGCGCGACATGTACAAATGTGGCTCAAAAATGGCACAAACGCGTAGAAATGGTGTAATCGATAGTTGTGGTGGTGGTGGTGGTAGAAGTAATATTCTCTTGGTTTAACCACCGCTAATGTCGTTTTCGGTATGCCACTTCTTAGTAGTGCTAGCAGTATGCTTGGGGTCATTTATTTGCTGAAAAATTCACTCAAGATGAAGCCCAAGGCTCTCTACAGAAGACACTAAATTTCCCCTTGCGATTTGTTGATGCAGTAAAGTACCACAAAACGCTTCTTTTTGTACTCGCGCTATACGGTTAACCACATAACACAATTTAAAACTGTTTTATAGTCATACTTGAAGTTCACAGAACAAGTGAGTTAATGGTAGAATAAAGTATTGTAAAAACGTTTGCTTTGAATGTTTACTCCAAATAGTCTCTCATGGAAATTTGAAAGACTTACCGAGTGCATGCATAACATAGATATAGAAATATATTCTGCTAATTTTGAAACGTATTAAGGACTGTAATGTAATTTAATGTAATGCTCTTCGTATATACGTTGGGCAATCATTAGGTGCAGAACAGTATCTTCAACTTATCAATGTCAAGTTAAGTAAGTTTCCGCAAAAATGGCAATTTCTTAAAAATCAAAGCGCGCTATATAGATCGGCTTGTGGGAATTCCTCATACTTAATTCTCTGTCGCATAGTGAGTACATCGCGCTATGTGGCCCTTTTCTGCACTTTCAAAATTCATTTTACAGTCTATCACCAGTGAATCACCTCTCTCAGAAAGCCGCCCCAAACCATGATACTACCGCCACCAAATTTGACGGCTGGGATTGTATTCTTTGGTATATCCGCTTCGTCTTTCTTCCTCCAAACCTAATCCCGAGAATTACAAACCAAACAACTTAATCTTAGTTTCATCCAATAAGTATTTGGCGCATTTTTATCCTTTTCTTACAGATTTTAAGCTCGTACCTCTTTGCCGTTTTAGGTGTGGTGTCTTCCTTGGGCTACGCGACTTTTTCATAACTTATTGTTCGCATTGTTAGATGAGTTAGTAAACGCAGATAGTTCGCAAGGTCTTCTCTGATGGCCATTGGAGCTTTTACCTCCGCCAACGAGGTTATCTTTTCGACGGGTTTGTTTGTCTGTCTATCTGTCCGTCTGTCTTTCTGTCTGTCTGTTATTTTGTCTGTCATCAAGATAAACTCAAAAAGTAATGGACGGATTTTGATGAAAATTACTTTAGTTGTTAGGTATGTTAGAAGGAACAGATGATTAACCATTGGTGAAGATATGTCCATCCGTTTGTTTGTTTGTTTGTTTGTTTGTTTGTGTGCCTCATTTTTCTCAATGCCATAGCTCAAAAAGTTATGGACGGATTTTTATGAAATTAACATGAGTTCTTGGGTTTATTGCATTGAGTAAATTTTTGTGATGATCTGTTAGTTCGTTCGTTGGTTTGTCACTGTGTTTGTTTGATTTATGTTTGTTGGCGAAGTAAACAAAAAAATTATATATGGTTCTTTATGAAATTTTCAGGTATTATTAGTAATGTTAAAAGACATAATTAATTAAATTTGGGTGATGATTGATAGGTCCGTTTGTGTGGTTGACTGGTGTTTGCTAAAATGTTTGTTAGTGTACAAGCTCAAAAATTACTGATGGATCTTTATGAAATTTTCAGGAATTGTTAGTCATGTTTAAAGACATAGTTGAACAATTTTTGGTGATGATCGGTTTATCCGTTTGTGTGTTTGACTTACGTTTGCTAAAGTGTTTGTTACCAACATAACTCAAAAAGTTATGGACGGATCTCCAAGAAACTGACAATCACTTTAAATATTATCAAAAGGCACAAGTGATCATATTTTAGTATTGATACAAAGAAAATCATTGTTTCAGAGCCGATTTAAATTTTTCGTTACCACTGCCTTGTTGGCGGAGGTGTGCACTCTCAGACTGCTCTCATGCATCTTTTAATGCATTGCCCCCACTTTCTCCATAATCTTGGAGAGATCTTCCAAGGAGCATATGATTTGCATTGTTTCTCAACAGCATCACGTCTCTTAATACTTGTAATGAATGAACTAATTCTAGCGAGTGGGATGTTCAAGTCACTGGCTATCTTTCTGTAACTTTTTCCCATCGTTACAACAGCTTAACAACCATTTCCTTATGGCCATTAGTCAATTCCTTACTGCCGGCCATTCCTAAAAAAAAACTCTCACTGTGAGCAGTGATTGTAGAATATCCCGGTTTTCATCTGAAGGTCGACCAGAGCTACTAAAAACATTCTAAAGCAATCTAGAATATCCTACTCGGAAGCTTAAGCAAAATCTACCGCTTTATGAGGTAAATTTGATAATGTACGAGCACTTTTTTCAACCCAAAACGTAAAAATTTATATATTTTCTGCATCTATATCAAAATTTCTTGTTTTCATTCACAACTTCTGAGTCTACACCCCAAAATACAAGCAATACATTTGTGATTTAGTTTTTTTTATTCAAATGTGATTGCGAGTAATTTTTGTGTGTGGAAGATGAAGAGTGGACGTTGGACAAGTGTATTTACATGTTAAATACAAAGACGTAAAAATAGGACGATCGATTGAATGTGCTTACGCAGGAAATACATAGACGCAAATAAGATGATGGACGGAGAGTGTTTACACAGTAAATACATAAACGAAAACGGAATTGAAAACACGTGCTTACCCGTGTCGTGTGGTAGTTGATATTTACTTGAAAAATTCCCTCTGACAATTAAATACTTAATTAATCCCTTACAAAGATCATAACTATTATTATATTAATATCATCATTATCTTTATTATCCTTATTATTACTATTATATTATTAAAAACATCCTATTATAAAATTTAATTCTAGAATGCAGCAGGCTTTATAAATAATTACTAAATTAAAATAAAGCTACTCGTATGAATATCGTTGCTTCGAAGGCTAAGAAATGTTGCCCCTCGGCGGCGTAAAGTTAATTCCATGACCATTTAATTCGCTCTTCAATTTTATTTTACGTAGGAAATACTTTGCTCATACTTTTGATACACCTTGAGAGAATAATCAAACTTTTTTAAAACAAGCTTTGTGATTTAATTCTCATTATTACCTCCGCCAAGGAGGTTATGTTTTCGTCGTGTTTGTCTGGTTTGTCTGTCTGTCATTCTTTCTGTCTGTCTCTTTGTCTGTCACCAAGATAATTCAAAAAGTTATAAACCGATTTGGATGAAATTTGCAGGGATTGTTAGGTATGTTAGGAGGAACAGATGAAAAACTTTTGGTGAAGATATGTTCATCCGTTTGTTTGTTTGTTTGTTTGTCTGCCTCATTTTTTGACGCTCTAACTCAAAAAGTTATGGATGGATTTTGATGAAATTAACATGAGTTGTTAGGTATATAACAAAAAGTAAATGACCAAATTTTGGTAATGATTCGCTTGTTTGTTCGTTCATTTGTCACGGTTTTTAATTTTATGCTTGTTAGCACAATAACTCAAAAAATAATTAATGGATCTTTATGAAATTTATAGGAGTTGTTAGTAATGTTAACAGACATAAATGATCAAATTTTGGTGCAGATCGGTTTGTTCATGATGTCATAATATTTGTTAACAGTATAACTCAAAAAGTTATATACGGATCTTCAAGAAAATTGAACAAGCTGTTAATAATATGAAAAGGCACAAATGATTGCATTTTGGAGTTTATACAAAGAAAATTATGGTTTCAGAGCCAATTTGAATTTTTTTCTACCGTTGCTTCACTTGGCGGAGGTATGCGCTCTCAGAGTGCTCTAGTTGTTTATGATACAGAGCTCTTTTTTCGAGACACAATACATCTTAGGATATAAGACCAAAATAGAAATGACTGTAAATTTGGTATGAAAATAGAAGTTATAACATCTAGTCCAGCAAGTTACTTCAGCACCCGAAAACAGCAAGAAATCTATTAAGGATGTTTAACATTCAGCCTGTCATAACTGTGGTGCTAAGCAGGGGAGGAATTACTCGGCATGGACCCCATGCTGACCCCAACATCTCGATAGGCAGAACCCAACATCTCGATAGGCAGACCCCAACAGCTCGATTCACGTTTTTGGATAAACTTTTTATCAGATAGACGATCTCAGATAGCGTCATATTAATTTACTATGTCAGTTTAAAGTTTCATTTATAATGGGAGAAGACAGAGCAGAGCAGAATGATAATTTCTTTCCAACGGCTAAAACGGCTCCCTGCCAATATAACGGCAATAGATATCCAGTGTAACAGTTCTGAAACTTTCCTGTTTTCACTATATAAAAAAAATAACATTAACTAGAAATTCTGAGAGCGCATACCTCCGCCAAGCAAGACAATGCTAACAAAAAATTCAAATTTGTCTTTAAAGTAAGACTTCGTCTCTATGCTTGTTTTCAATTGTCAGTAGCATAACTAAAAATGTTATGAACGGTTCTTTATGAAATTTGTAGGAATTGTTAGAAATGTTAAAAGACACAAATGAACAAATTTTTGCGATGATCGGTTTGTCTGTTTGACTTAAGTATGTCAAAATGTTTGTCAGAATATAACGCAAATAGTTATCGGCGGATGTTTCTGAAATTTAGAGGAACTGTTAGAAATGTCAAAAGGTAATAATGACAAATTTGGGTGGTGATAAAAAGTAAATCCTAGTTTTATGACCAATTTGAAATTTTCGTAAGCATTACCTTGCTTGTTGGAGCTACGCGCCTTCAGAGTGCTCTAGTTGAAAATATGTATCCAGATTTAAAAAAGCTTAACTGATAGAGCAGTCAGAGAATTGGTGGAGATATATACGCAGGATCCACTATATAACAAAGAACGTAGATTGTTGATTGCTTGCTCCCTTCCTCACTTGGTTGGTTGGTTGGTCCGTCTCCCTTCACGATGTTAAAGAAAGATCCAATTCGCTTATGTTTCTCTTGCTGAATTAAAGTGAGTTTCCTCGTGGCCGTTGAAGCTTCACGCCGCAGTTCATTTACAGAAGATAGTTCTGAGTGTAAGCGCTACGCCATTGAATGTTCAGAATTGTAACGTCACCATTGCGTCACGCCACTGATGCAGCGAAGAATCTTTGGTATTTTCACAGTGGCTAGACGTAAATTTGACGTCACAATTCTGAAAATTTCAATGGCGTAGCGCATGCACACAGATATGGCCTAATTACTATAGTAAGTGAACTGTGCTTCACGCTGAGCAGGAGCCAAACCATTTTCAGTTCTTAAGATAAATAAAAGAGCCAAGGTAACTGAAGCAATCATAGTAGATTAAAAGATCTATTAAAACTTCGTAAACGTTTCGGGATCTATCCCATCATCAGTACTCTGAAATAAG
>LQNS02278161.1:1502947-1514215 GCA_001587735.2 Parhyale hawaiensis
TGATTGTTGTCATTTTTTCCAGATAATCGTTTTTATTTAAAATTACAACACCTTTACCTTTATCCGGCTTGCACACTATTATGTCTTTATTGCTAGAAAGGTTCTTTAGGGCCAGTTCTTGTTTTCGCCAAATTTCCAACCTAATGGCCCAACTGCTGGTATCTAGGATACAGCCCAAACAAAGTAATGCCAGTGAATTTATTTTAACTAAGCGTTATATTCTTAATGGTACTTGACTTGCAAGCATTTGAAAACTGACTCACTGGGACCTCTAGCAACTTCACAGACACGTATCATCCTAATTATCTCCTATCTAATGCTGACGGAGCTTGAGAAAATTCCACAGAACAAAAGCATTTTTCCCCAATTATGATGCCTTCAGACTGGTATCATGCATCTAAAGTGTGAAAAATATTCCAAGTCAGGCAGTGAATCTTCCACCTAAGACCTGCAAGCTGGTACCAGCTTAAATTTGAATTTGACTCCTCCTTCTATCAGTTCCTTCCAGGCCGTATCAAGGATGTCATAAGGAGACCCTAAGTTATCCGTATCTATTACTGATGAAGTAACTAATTAAGGGATGGACAAGCAAAATTATAATATAGATATTCACGGTTTTACTTGCAGGATGGAAATTTTGCTCTCGAGAACTCATGACGGCTTTAACCCTATCCGTTACCAATTTTTTCAGCCGTTTGAGCTAGAAGGTTGTGCAAATTTATACCGACCACTATAAATGCGTATAACTTTATCAATATCAGAGTTTTTTCTTCATAGTCCCATAAGTCAGCTATTCAACTATTCTTTCACCTATTTAATTAAAAAAATAATGCCTCAGAGTAGTTTTAATGTCAATTAAATTCTAATATAAGAAAATATCTCCGGACAGCACAGGGTGAATACTCCGGCAGCACATCTGCCCTAATTTTCATACTTTCAAAAGCTGAACGTATAATCGCTTCTACTTTTCATTTCAAACCTTGTTGCTGTCTTTTAGTGATAATTTTGAAAGTTCTTTTTGAATAGGAAGAAAATCTACACGGAAATGTTATTATCTAATTTTCTAAAATGTTTTTATTTATCTATATTTTTGGATGTAATGTGCTGGTATATTAGAATTTTATTGATAGTCGTGTTTAATTGAGAAAAGTCACGGAATTTTTTGGGCGCTGAATATCACTGAGAGGAGAACTGTGATCGAAAAACGGTATGGCGATACAATATTGTACCGCCTTGGAGCAGATAGGGTTAACGAAGGATCAAGCCTACAAGTATATGAGGCGCAATTTGCAGCAAAACGCCCACCGCAAGCGAAAACAATAATAGCATAATTACGAAATTACTGCCGTCATTTTTTTGGCTGGGAACTCTATCTTATTTGAGAAGCGACGGAAATCTGGAGTCGACACCCTGTCCTCAGCTTCCGCTGTCGAATTCCAAAATTTCCAACTTTTTTAAATGAACTGTACAAAAGAATTTAGGTTCTGGAACGCAGAGAAGTTGTCACCTTGTATCGTTGTTTCTTTGCTCTACAAAAACAAGTCAGAAAATATGCTGTCTAAGTTCGTCTAATATAACATCAAAGAGCAATTCTTGCCTTCAAAACATCAAGTTTGGTCTGGGAATGCGGAGAATGTTTTGAAGAATTCTGCTCACTAGAATATTTTTCAAGAAAGGCTCACCGACTGCTCAAACTGTCATTTCAAGTCTCCATAAAAGTGTCGATGCTTTAAGAAAAAATGGAGCAAAGCCCGACATAGCTGGGAGTTCTGTCGAGCATCAAAGGCCGAGTTGCGACTGGCCCGCTCCTTCAAATCTCACAGGCAATATTCTATGGAGAATAAAAATTTTGACTAAAATTCTGGAATTAAACCGACCGTTCCGCAATGTTCANGTCGAGCATCAAAGGCCGAGTTGCGACTGGCCCGCTCCTTCAAATCTCACAGGCAATATTCTATGGAGAATAAAAATTTTGACTAAAATTCTGGAATTAAACCGACCGTTCCGCAATGTTCATGAAAAGGAGAGTCTGTCTGGAAACACGGAATCAACAGCGCCGTTTAAATCTAAGGAGATAAATCGACGATTTTTAGTTTGTGAATTCTCCGAATTAAGCCAGTCGATTGTTTATGTTTTTCGACGTGCGTAGAAAACAAGGGATGAAATAGTGATTAACCTGACTGTTTGTATTTTTAGAAATACCAGTAGCCTGTGTGGTCATCAAATGAGGCCGAAAAAATAAGAATTTCCACGAAGTCCCATCTGAATATTCTTTCTTTTTTCTCGTTAATCTGTTGAATTTGCGGCTCATGGACTCGGGTAAAATAATATTAATATCTATGCTACCAGGAGTGCTACTTTACTGCATAGTCTTCAGTCACTTAATTTTAAAAATTGGGACTTCCCTCTGGCCGGACAGAAGAATAGATAGATTGCTAGCAATATATCATTTAACTCTGAGGAAGTATAAATGGAGACGACAATAGCGACTTGACTTTTATTAATTAATGAACCAGCGGCCCAGCATCATGGTGTGAACTGCCTGGCAAATGTAGTTACTGGTTGACTGACGCTCGCGCTGGCTGGAATGGGTGGCATAGAGGCATGTTGATATTCCTTTCAGCTTTAAAAACAGTAGACGCGTGCTGTTCTTCAACTGTCTAATCTGCAGATACTCTCCACGTTACTAAAATTTCGGATTATCAGTTCTACTCTGCATAAATGGCACTTAGTATACAAGTTACGATGCTCTTAAGAGTCATTCCCCTCCTGCCTCTTGAGCAACAACTTTTGGTTAGCATGTTCCGCCAACCCGCTCATGCTTGAATGAGAATGAAGTGGTGCAGGCCACTCAACTGCATGTGGTGTGGCTACTTAATAGCTAAAAGAACTGAGTTCATCAGGAAGCTGCATCAGAAAACCACCGTGAACTGCTTTTTGGTCCCACTGCCTAAGCTTTATGCCACCTCCCCTATACTTCCTCCAAACCCATTCCCAGAGAGCAGCCGGATGCCTAGGCCCTGGCCCTCTGCCTGTATGTCAAATGATTTAGGTATCTGAAAAAGAAAAAAAAAAGATGAAACTCAGCCAAAGCTAGGAGGTGGTAGTGGAAGCACAACTATTTGCAACAGATTGTCGGGCACTCAGATAAGTTGAGTTAGTTGGGGCATGAAAATATATAAACTATAGTGGAATATGGTGGCCTCTGAAGCTGGCCGTTAACAGTTCGTGAATTCTGGAAGAGGATCGAATTCGTAACCGTGGAACGTGTTGCTTGCAACGGTTGTCAAGACAATTTTTATACTCAACTAGCCGGCCCGTGCCCCATTGGGTCACCATCATCATGTTCTTTGGTGTCACAAGAAAAAAAAACCGGCGTTATTCAGCTGGTCATAGCCCATAAACCATACGCTATTTGACCGTCCACTGACTGTAATCAAGGGGATATATTATATATATATATATGTATGTGTGTGTTACGTATTCCAGTTTCATTTCCCACAGCACCGTTGAATTTAACGTACACGTGCATGCAGCCGAGCTCAGGTTCATCTTCTGTATCACGGAAACAGCCGAATTAAATATTCAAAACTCGACTTTCTTCCTATCTTAAAGCGAAGAATTCGTGTGCAAATGTGCAAACAAATAGACAAAAAAATAAACAAATTAATAAGGTTCACAAATTTTAGTGTAATACAGATATATAACAGTCTCTGGGCGATGACAAACTTAGAAACAACAAAACTGTGTTTTGTTGCGTTGTGGGATGCAAAAAAAAAAATAATAAAAAGGACGAAATATTTAAATTAACCTGACCGTTTGCAATATGTGGTTGCAGTCGAAAATCTGAGGAAAAATAATCAAGGTACCGGTATAAGAAAAGAGGTGAAGGCCTAAAAATTATGATGGGCACATGCTTCATACGAACGCTATATTAAAGAACCTAAAATAAAAAAAGCTATGTACATTTTGTATGTGAATCAAAACAACATAGTAAACACGATCGTGCGTTCATATGTTTGTATATTTGTACTCTACATTTCTATATCCATGTCTTTATAGATTTTTATGTTTACATACTAGCATATATCGTGTCACGTTCTTAGCAAAATAGGCCAGATTACAGATTTTGTAATTATGTTGCATTTTCATGGAGATCGGTGAGCAAAAATTCGACCACGTTGCAAAAGATGGTGGAAGTGGGATCCTTTTCCCTCTAACTGAATGCACTTCTTACGTGAAAAACTTCTTGGCATCGAAACAAAGATATTTACAGCCTCTCTTAGCGCTGCAATGAAGTTTGATTTTATTACTTTCTCCATAAATCGACACTCTATTTGCTCTCAGTTCATGATATACGAATTCAGAGATGATCACCGAAGGGCAGGCGAAACGATGATTTGTCACGGGGCTGTAGACACAACAATTATTTTTCCAATATGCGTTTTTCTGTTGATGGACGGAGCAGTTTACGCTACAACCAAAGCCTGCCAGAAAATAGGAGAGTGTGAGGGTACTAGCTTCAACATAAAACTTCAAGATTTCAATACACTGAAAGTGTATAATGTGGTAGGTAGGATATGCCACGGGAAATACAATTAAATTCAATAGTGCTTTGCTGCGTCCTAATATAAGCTCATTTTTTTCGCATGGCTTCTAAGTTGGGGATAATCGAGCTTCTTAAATGCATTGAAAGAGAGATCACTTATCTGGTGACAGTTTGGGTTGGCTGTTGTAGCATATCCTTCAGCAGCATAATGGGAATGCGGGAAGATGAGTTTTCACTAATTCCTCTTTGTCATTTTTGACAGGACGGGCACTCTAGTACCGTATAGTAAAGAGCTGAAGACCCGAGAGCTGATAGATCCGTTGAGGATTTGCTTTCATAGTAAAGAAGGGGCTAGATTCTCCGGGTTCAGTAGTCTTGCGTGGAATCTTATTTACAACAGCTGGACTCACACGGTGGGAGAAGCTGTAGTGCAGTGCAAATGTATTTGTGAAAAATTTGAACATTTAAACTGGATACTATCTTGGTTTGACCTGATCTTCGACGGCATTTATTATTATTATTTTTAGAGTTTCTTTGCACCGTTTTTTCTATGTTCTTCGAACCGTAACCCGCAGAATATTGAAAACAACTCACCCAAAGATAATCCCCAGAATCTTACAGAAAAATAATGACCATAAAACAGCAAAAAAGTCCCATCAAATTTAAGGATTTTTGTTTTCGCAGTATGCAGATGTGTCGATGCAACTTTTTTACCGTCGCTTTCTACAGCCGGGAAAGTTAGCCTATAATATTCTTTGACAATAAAAGCAAAGAGTTTGAGGGAGTGGCACACAGCCTCTCCGGTTCCGGCCCCATCTCTCTGCAGCCTAACGGCACGTAGCGGCTGTAGAATATCAGATCCCCCACTTGTCGAATCTAATTTGCCTCATGTTCCAAATTTGAATGTCTTCTCACAGACAGAAAAATGACTTGGCAACTTGGCGAAACTTTTCGATTTGTTTGGAGGAGACGTAGAAGCACTTCAAGCAGATCGCAATAAGACAGGCAGGCCTTTCTTGGACAGACCAAAAGAATTTCATTTAATGCACAATCAGAGCGAGAGGCAACGTAATCATGCCAAGTCAGCATTTCTCTTCAACTTCTAACAAGACGTGGAATTTGGCAGGGTCCAACGATTTCCTTCCAAACTTTTGTTAAGTGAAATTTACTGTAAGTCTCTCACAGAAAATCTTAGGACCATATTGTGCTTGGTCAGAAAGGACCGTATGACGCAGCTAAATGCTGCTGTGCCACAGCTGTCGAAGATTATTTTCGTGTGGCGTTGCAAAATGCTGCTGTGCCACGTCTATCGAAGATTAGTTGTGCGACGTGCCTAAATGCAGCTGTGCCACGTCTATCGAAGATTAGTTGTGCGACGTAGCTAAATGCTGTGCCACAGCTGTCGAAGATTATTTTCGTGTGGCGTTGCGAAATGCTGCTGTGCCACGTCTATCGAAGATTAGTTGTACGACGTAGCTAAATGCTGCTGTGCCACGTCTATTGAAGATTAGTTGTGCGACGTAGCTAAATGCTGCTGTGCCACGTCTATCGAAGATTATTTGCGTGACATAACTAAATGCCGCTGTGCCACTTCTATCGAAGATTATTAGTGCGACGCAGCTAAATGCTGCGGTAAAACTTCTATCGAAGATTATTAGTGCGACGCAGCTAAATGCTGCTGTGCCACTTCTATCGAAGATTATTAGTGCGACGCAGCTAAATGCAGCTGTGCCAATTCTATCGAAGATTATTAGTGCGACGCAGCTAAATGCTGCGGTAAAACTTCTATCGAAGATTATTTGTGGGACGTAGCTAAATGCTGCTGTGCCACTTCTATCGAAGATTATTAGTGCGACGCAGCTAAATGCTGCGGTAAAACTTCTATCGAAGATTATTAGTGCGCCGCAGCTAAATGCTGCTGTGCCACTTCTATCGAAGATTATTAGTGCGACGCAGCTAAATGCTGCTGTGCCAATTCTATCGAAGATTATTAGTGCGACGCAGCTAAATGCTGCTGTGCCACGTCTATCGAAGATTATTTGTGGGACGTAGCTAAATGCTGCTGTGCCACTTCTATCGAAGATTATTAGTGCGACGCAGCTAAATGCTGCTGTGAAACTTCTATCGAAGATTATTAGTGCGACGCAGCTAAATGCTGCTGTGCCACTTCTATCGAAGATTATTAGAGCGCCGTAACGAAATGCTGCTTTGCAACGTCTGCTGATGGCTAATGTGTCACAGTGTAACACAGATAAATGGTACTGTGTCATGTATATCGAAGATTATTCATCTGACTTAGCTAAGTTCTGCTATGACACATTTTCAAATGTTAGCTATGTGTTCTACGTAGATAAATGCTGTTTTGCCATATCTACGGAAAATTATTCAGATCAGGTAACTGGATGCTTCTATGCCACATCTAAGATTATTCCTACGATAGCAGCAGCCTTGCGTGCTGCATAGTTGTGCTGAACGAGTCCTAAGCTGTTGAGCGATCTTGTGACGCTCGGCGCGCTGAGTCAACAAATTTGCTTGGAGTGCACAACTTCCGTAAGGGCTCGTACCTTAGGGTGAATAGGGGGAGGGGGAGTGGTGCGGGTCATTGAACGTTCCATTATTGCACCATAGCTCTTAACGACTTGTGGTCGGCTGTAGCAGTACTTACTCCTTTGGAGCCAGTTGGCCGATAACTACAGCACGAACCAGTGAGTGTGGGTTATCCAGGGGAGGGTACAGGCAAAGCTGACTTTGCCTTTACCTTCTTACATTTATTATTGGTGCCACGTAGCTAATTGTTGCTAGTCTACTTCTATGGAACATTATGCCTGTGGCGGATACGACTGAATGGTGTTGTATCATGCCCATCTGTGGAAAAGAAATTCGTGTAGTCTGCCTAAATACAATTGTGCCACACCTATCGAAGGATTTTCTGACAATGTGAAACTAGAGACACCTGTCTTATTATTAAGTGGTTTCAGTAATTAGCGGTGTAGTTAGATTAAGATAAATAATGGGCCCCAATGGTCAACCTGAATTATTTTCCTCAGATGATGCTGCAGATGGTCGTAATTCCTTCTAATGAGGTTACCTTGTAAGGTCAGGAAGGTATTTTTTCTGCGCCTTTGTCCCTTCCTGTAGAAGCGCACTTGGCCGACTTGAGGCAAATTATGTGTTATTGAACGCTCGGTTGTCCGTGGTGGTCGCTGAAGACGATCTCACAGAGCCTGTCCGCTTGGATCACGCTTTGATGTGGGTGCTGTGTTGTTTTTGTTGTTGTTGGTTGTCATCGTCTGGGTCCACCAATGCCAGCTTGCGGAGGAGGCTCCGAAGGGGGCCTAGGCAGAGGGGCGAGAAAGTCAAGGAGAGGAAGAGAAGCGAGCAAACGCGCTGCCCCAAGCGGGTTCAGCCAGAGACTGCTCACCGGAAGATCAGTCGGGTGACTAGAACACGAGAAAAGCTGGCGAAGAGACTGTTCGTCCTGTCCGCACAGTTGACAGGAGGGATCAGCGATCCGTCCCACTCAGAACTTATAATTCGCTATGACCGAGCAGTGGCCAGAGTGTAGCTGGGAGAGGGTAGTTCGGAAAGATCTGGGGAGTAGAGAGAGATTCCTCCCCACCGAAAGGAGGGCATTGATAGCCCAGAACCCTTCTAGGGAGATAGGCAGCTGTTGCAGTTGCAACAGCAGAGGTGTGTAAGGCACTCAGTGCATTGCGGTACTGCTCGGGAGGGAGAATCCCATCTGTAAGAAGGGGAGTGATGTCTGTTTCAAACTTTGATTGGAGAGGGTGTCGAATACAGCTAGGGCCGGAGGGGGCCGTGATAGTGCCGTTGGCAGGGGTGTACCTGCGATTCCCAGAGGAGATACTATTTTGACAGCAACAATAGACTGTCGCCAACTGGTAGGGTCGAGGTCTCCTAGTGGAGGTGATGCGCCGAAGCCATGCGGTGGGATCCGGTGACTGTGCGCAGGGCTGCATTCTGTACCGCCTGCAGCTTATTCACGGCGGTTCTTGAAACATTAGGGAACCAAACCGGGGCAGCGTAAAGCATGACGCTTCTAATGAAGGCCAGATAGATCAGTGGTAAAGTCTCTTTCTGTTGTCTCTACCTTGCGCCGACCAGCGCGGCGAGAATCCGCTGCGGTAAACCTCGGAGTATAACCACAACAATGATAATATCTAATCAGAGCGGTAGTTTACTATGGTAGCTGTTTTGACAGTCTAGACAATAGTTTAACTTAGCAGCGGCCAAACTGCACATTACTTTTTCATAGAAACACCACCAGTAGAAATGTGACGCAGACAGTACGAGACGGCGTAACCCAACTTTAATTAGGCTCTATTATTTTACTGTAAGGTTGCACTGTCCTATTGTATATTCCTACAGGGAAAAAGTCTTTGTAACGAGGTAATATAGCCCTCAGTTATGACACGATTAACATGGCAACCATAAACAGTTGTTTCAAAGCTGTCGCTGGCAATGATTCTGAGTAAACCACACAATTCTGGAATAAAAGTTTAAACCAGACGGCCCGTGATCCATTGGGTCACCATCACCGTCTTCTTTGGCTTTTGCAAAAAAAAAGTGTTATTAAGCTGGTCATAGACCACCCCCTATTTGACCGTACATGGCTTGTAAGCTGCCGGTAAGCAAAGGGAAATATATGTGTGACGTAGTTCATCTGCATCTTCCGTAACACCTATAAATTTAACCTGCACGCTCACGCAGCTGAGCTCATGTTCATCTTTCTTATCAGGGAACAGCCGAATTAAATCCTCATCTTTCGAATTTTATCTTATCTTAAAATGAAGAATCTGCGTGCAAACAAGAAATTAAAAAAATAAATAAATAAGTAAAAAATCAACAAAGTTCACAGACTTTGAGTATAATATAGGTATATTACAGTATATCAGAGTGGATTAGATTACATAACCGCACACTATGGCACTGTGTGCTATATTGCAGTATACTGTACTACGTACGTACGTTTTTACACTGTACGTACTGCTATACGTTTTTATACTGTATCAAGCCACATACCAGTCAGTTACAGTATGTTACACCACTTTGTATTGGAAGAGATTTCATCACCTTCGGTACCATTTCTGCTCTATACAGAGACTGCCAAAACACTGTATAGACACTTCGGAAAAAAATCAAAGTTTACATTATATTAGTGTAGGATAGATTAGGTTTGATTAGGTCAGACTAGGTTAAGTTTAGTCAGAATAAGTTTAAGAATAAGTCAGGCATGGTTAGAATTGGTTCGGCATAGCTGGAATAGGTGTTTTTAACTTACAGTCACTCATAATTTATTAAACGTAAACCTCAGGTTAACCACATGCTATACTGGTACCGTTAGCCTTCCATATGCTGTAAGTACAGGACAAACTCCAGTATTTACAGGGACATGAGTAGTCAACGTTAACGGTGGCAGTGGCTCAAAAGCAGAACACGCTTAATGGAAAACATGGAATTTCTTGTAGTTCGACTACATGCAATGTACTAGGTGTTGTAAATATGTTTTTTCTTAGGACGCAGAGCCTGCGAAGAGAATATCAACATGACTTACCGAACACCAGGTAGTCGACTTGGGCTGGAGTCTCCGGCCAACGCCCTTTGTTGTGATTGCGAGTGGCTTACTTTGTCCCACGTCTATGCTAATGTGCTTGTCAACGGTGCCGTCAGTGTCACCAAAAATTATTAAAATAAATAAAGAAATAGAAGAAAAACTGCACACTGTATACATTGTAATCGTCATACTTACTTTAAAATGAATGACCAATAATTAAAACAAATTCGGAAATCGAAATGAAGCAGTCAACATGGTGTTTGTCTATGCAATGAATTACCAATAATTAAACTTATACACAATCAGAAATAAAACCATAGTCTACAATTTGTAAATATTATTAGTTATCGCATATGTTTTGCAATGAATTAACAATAATTAAAACACATACACAAATAGAAATAAAACTAGTCTGAATACATTTTTATCCGATTTTTTTTTTGTTTTGTTTTATATTGTGAATGACCAATAGTGAAAAAATACACAAACGGACACAAAATTGCAGTGTATGCACGTATTAAATCGTCATTGTTATTTTACAATTATTTTCCAATAATTGAAACAAATACACTAAAGAGACATAAAACAAGTTTTGTATGTATTTTCATTTCATGTTTTCAACGCATTCTGTGTATCACAACACGCTCGTCCACATATTGAAGCCAAGAAAAAAAATCTTCACCAAGGATGACTTATTCCCCAAGCGCAAAGCTGGCATTTAATCCTCCCAAATTGGGTATTACATCGCTGTCAGGAGCTGCAGATTTTGAAATTAGCTCTCCAAGCTTCTTCCTTCATAAAGTGGGTGAGCAATTGGGTGTCACGTTAGGCTTATCCTATTAAATGTATCAGTTTTGATGCAGCGTGTGGCCTACCTTTGTGTCAGGTACAATAATTACGAGTATGTGTGCCTATAATTAGGTATGGTACCTCTTTTGCTGAACCGAACCCATTCTTACTTGTCCTAACCTATTCTAATCTACCTAAGCTAATACATAGCGGTACCCACAGGTAGATTCCATTCTAGATTAGATGAGTTAACTGGAAGTTGGTAGACCAACAGACCCATTCCCAGAGAGTAGCTGGGACTTTAGATTAGATAACTGGAAGTTGGCAGACCAACAGACCCATTCCCAGAGAGTAG
>LQNS02278161.1:1545914-1573797 GCA_001587735.2 Parhyale hawaiensis
GGGGAGTAGAGAGAGATTCCTCCGCACCGAAAGGAGGGCATTGATAGCCCAGAACCCTTCTAGGGAGATAGGCAGCTGTTGCAGTTGCAACAGCAGAGGTGTGTAAGGCACTCAGTGCATTGCGGTACTGCTCGGGAGGGAGAATCCAATCTGTAAGAAGGGGAGTGATGTCTGTTTCAAACTTTGATTGGAGAGTGTGTCGAATACAGCTAGGGCCGGAGGGACCGTGATAGTGCCGTTGGCAGGATGGTGTGCCCGCGATTCCCAGAGGAGATACTATTTTGACAGCAACAATAGACTCGCCAACTGGCAGGGTCGAGGTCTCCTAGTGGAGGTGATGCGCCGAAGCCATGCGGTGAGATCCGGTGATTGTGCGTAGGGCTGCATTCTGTACCGCCTGCAGCTTATTCACGGCGGTTCTAGAGACATTAGGGAACCAAACCGGGGCAGCGTAAGGCATGACGCTTCTGATGAAGGCCCGATAGGTCAGTGGTAAAGTCTCTTTCTGTGGTCCCCACCTTGTGCCGGCCAGCGCGGCAAGAATCCGCTGTGGTAAACCTCGGAGTATAACCATAAAACAATGATAATAAATAATCAGAGCGGTAGTTTACTATCGTCGCTGTTTTGACAGTTTAGACAATAGTTTAACTTAGCAGCGTCCCAACTGCATATTACTTTTCATAGAAACACCACCAGTAGAAATGTGACACAGACAGTACGAGATGGCGTAACCCTACTTTAATTAGGCTCTATTAGTTTACTGTAAGGTTGCACTGTCCTATTGTATTTCTACAGGAAAAATGTCTTTGTAACAAGGTAATATAGCCCTCGGTTATGACAGGATTCAAGGGATAAATATGGCAATCATAAACAGTTGTTGAAAGCTGTCGCTGGCAATGATTCTGAGTAAACCACACAATTCTGGAATAAAAGTTCAAACCAGACGGCCCGTGACCAATTGGGTCACCATCACCATCCTCTTGGCTCTCACAAAAATAAGTTGTTCTTGAGCTGGTCATAGACCACTCGCTGACTGTTCACTCTTGTCTGTACAGGTTACCATCACCAGCTTCTTTGCTTCTCATAGAAATGTTCAATCCTCTGACTGTAAGCAAAGGAAATATATATATATATATATATATATATATGACATAGTCCAGCGGTATTTCCTGTATCACCTTTAAATTTAACGTACATTTTTATGCAGCCGAGCTCACGTTCACCTTAAGTATCACATTTACTGATGCAATCGAATTAAATCTTCCGCTATGAGTTCCTTCCTATCTTAAAGTGAAGATGCTGTACGTGTGCAAACGAGTAAAATAAATAAATAAAGTTCACAGACTGTTACTATTATACTAGACGGCCCGTGATCCATTGGGTCACCATCACCGTCTTCTTTGCTTTTGCAAAAAAAAAGTGTTATTAAGCTGGTCATAGACCACCCCCTATTTGACCGTACATGGCTTGTAAGCTGCCGGTAAGCAAAGGGAAATATATATATGTGACGTAGTTCAGCTGTATCTTCCGTAACACCTATAAATTTAACGTGCACGTTCACGCAGCTGAGCTCATGTTCATCTCTCTTATCTTATCTTAAACTGAAGAATCTGCGTGCAAACAAGAAATTAAAAAAATAAATAAATAAGTAAATAAATCAACAAAGTTCACAGACTTTAAGTATTATATACGTATATTACAGTATATCTGAGTGGATTAGATTACAAAACCGCATGCTATGGCACTGTGTGTTATATTGCAGTATACTGCGTACGTACGTTTCTATACTGTACATACTGTTATACGTTCTTGTACTGTATCAAGCCACATACCAGTAAGTTACAGTATGTTACACCACTTTGTATTGGAAGAGATTTCATCACATCCGGTACCATTTCTGCTTTATACAGAGACTGCCAAAAGACTGTATAGAGACTTCGGAAAAAGATCAAAGTTTACATTAGATTAGTGTAGGTTAGATTAGGTCAGATTAGGTTAAGATTAGTCAGAATAAGTTTAAGAATAAGTCAGGCATGGTTAGAATTGGTTCGACATAGCTGGACTAAGTGTTTTTAACTTACAGTCACTCATAATTTATTATGCATAAACCTAAGGTTAACCACATGCTATACTGGTACCGTTAGCCTTTCATATGCTGTAAGTACAGGCCAAACTCCAGTATTTACAGGGACATGAGTAGTCAACGTGAACGGTGGTAGTGGCTCAAACGCAGAACACGCTTAATGGAAAACATGGAATTTCTTGTAGTTCGACTACATGCAATGTACTAAGTCTTGCAATTATGTTTTTCTTTGGACGCAGAGCCTGCGTAGAGAATATCAACATGACTTACCGAACAGGTAGTCGACTTGGGCTGGAGTCTCCGGCCTACGCCCTTTGTTGTGATTGCGAGTGGCCTACTTTGCCATGCGTCTATGTTGATGTGCTTGTCAGCGGTGCCGTTAGTGTCACCAATAATTATTAAGATAAATAAAGAAATAGAAGAAAAACTGCACCCTGTATACATTGTAATCGTTATACTTACTTTAAAATGAATGACCAATAATTAAAACAAATTCGGAAATCGAAATGATGCAGTCAACATGGTGTTTGTCTGTGCAATGAATTACCAATAATTAAACTTATACACAATCAGAAATAAAACCATAGTCTACAATTTGTAAATATTATTAGTTGTCGCATATGTTTTGCAATGAATTAACAATATTTAATACACATGCACAAATAGACATAAAACTAGTCTGAATACATTTTTATCGGATTTTTTTGTTTTATATTGTGAATGACCAATAGTGAAAAAATACACAAACGGAAACAAAATTACAGTGTATGTACGTATTAAATCGTCATAGTTATTTTACAATTATTTTCCAATAATTGAAACAAATGCACTAAAGAGAAATAAAGCAAGTTTTGTATGTATTTTCACTTAATGTTTTCGACGCATTCTGTGCATCACAACACGCTCGTCCACATATTGAAGCCAAGAAAAAAAAATCTTCACCAAGGGTGACTTATTCCCCAAGCGCAAAGCTGGCATTTAATCCTCCCAAATTGGGTATTACATCGCTGTCAGGAGCTGCAAATTTTGAAATTAGCTCTCCAAGCTTCTTCCTTCATAAAGTGGGAGAGCAATTGGGTATCACGTTAGGCTTATCCTATTAAATGTATCAGTTTTGATGCAGCGTGTGGCCTACCTATGTGTCAGGTACAATAAGTACGAGTATGTGTGCCTATAATTAGATATGGTACCTCTTTTGCTGAACCGAACCCATTCTTACTTGTCCTAACCTATTCTAATCTACCTAAGCTAACACATAGCGGTACTCTCAGGTAGATTCCATTCTAGATTAGATGAGTTAACTGGAAGTTGGTAGACCAACAGACCCATTCCCAGAGAGTAGCTGGGACTTTAGATTAGATAACTGGAAGTTGGCAGACCAACAGACCCATTCCCAGAGAGTAGCTGGGACTCACACTCTGGCCTTCTGTATGAGCAATTACCATGATGTGAAAATAACTTAGACATCTGAGGAAGAAAGAAGAACATTAAACGTGGCTAGGGATGATCGATTAATTGCTGCTGATCTGCTGAACTCTGGACGTTAAGTTAGTAGAGACATGAAAGATAATGAACAGCGGTGGCCATTGAAGCTTTGGCTGTGAAGAGTTTGTAACTTCTGAAGGAGGAGTCCGTAGGTGTGGAGAGTGCTGCTCGCAATGTTTGCCAAAACTATTTTGAAACGCAATGAACGTAGGGGAGTCTATTCCAAATATTCACACTAAAGTAAGGGAAAATCTGCTAACTTAGAGTAATTCTTCGATCTATTTAAGTTTTTGGCCGCTGTTTCGCCGTCTCTGTCAAAAAGTCCCATTATAGGCACCTCGTTTAATCCATTCAAATTTATCTATTAAGTTGCCCCTGAGTCGTCTTTGCTCGAGAGTGATTAGTCTCATTTCCTGCATGCTGCACTAGTATGACTTGTTCGCAGCTGATGTATCAATTTTGTGACTCTGCGTTAAACTTTTTCCATTTTATAAATAACGTTGCACTGATGCAGAGACCAGCATTGAACAGTAAACACTACTTGCGGGCGTACTAGCTTTCTGTAGAAAAGAATGATTATGTCTCTGGATTTGAAGTCAAAATTTCTGGTAGTCAATCCCACTACTGAGCTGGCCAGTTTTACACTCTTGTCAACTTGTTGACGATGTTGTAGTCTGTGGGTGATAGTTATTCCCAGGTCACATTTTTTGGGAGGCAGCTGTTAATTCAATTCCGCTCTTTCCCAATAGGGGGCTAAGGTCTATACCGCATACTAACACCGTAACCATGTATGTATCTATTAATGTCACCTGGGGCGTGCATATGCATGGTAACTACGGCTATGGTCAAGACAGTACACGCAAAGAATATTAGGCGTTTACATATTTTATCTGATGCCTCCTCTTCCGGATATTAGTCTATGATTTTCCGACCGGGCGCCTGTACAATTATAATTTTTCAACACGTTCTACAGCACTTGAGTATTCATGAGTATACGTAATGCAATGCTCGACTATATGTAAACATGGGGTATATGTAACACAATTGTTAGTTAATTTCTGACATATTTCTTTAAATTAGTATAGTTGTTTCATATATATATAATTTATGAATATCAATATGATAACAGCATATGAAAGTACTGGCCCGCAACACAACTAATAGCGAATCTATACACTATGTAAAAAGAAATTTCTTCCCATAACCCGTTTTTTTAATCCCAAAATGTTAAATCTAACACTTTTTCATAATACCTCACTAGGGTAGAACTAAAAGAAAGCTATTATGGCATATTACAATAATCTATGTGAAAAAAACACTGCAAAACAATAAGAAAAACAAGATAAAGTATTATGGATTGCCTAACTCCCAACTCGTACTTCCCCACATAATTCTCAAATCGCATAGGAGCAAATTTTCTCCCATAAATAGAATCAGGGGTGACGATTGTCCATTCCTAATAATTATATATATATACTGTATATAATGAAGCTCATGCCAGCGTAACCATGAGTAGTATGCGTGGCACTACCTACATAACAAATTGTAACATTATTATACAAATTGCATTATAATTTATTGCTCGTCTGAGTACCAAAAATAACAAGCTGGAGGCCGTGGAAGCCTCGCCTCTAGCCATGGATCAAAGGCCATTTGTTAGGCTCCCTGGAGATCATTTCCCAGCTCCTGATTAAAATTCTCAGTAAATTACGCGAAGTAAAAACAAGTCATCCAGCAACAGAAGGCTGCCCAGCCTCGTCCTAGCGCCATCCAAAGCAGTTTTTGTTATTTTGCTACTATAGGGTTCGTCGTGTTTTTTTTAAATTTTTAGGGGGAATATGGTTTTTGTAGAGAAGTAGAACAGCCAGACATACACAAGGTAGGTTTAAAAGATGTGCCAGGTGACCTGGAGTACTCAGGATACAACAGCAACTCCGTGGTATTCTTTGAAAGGTGTAATTTTATATTAGAGAACGTAGTTTTACGTTACTCTTTTGTTTCACAGGGTGAAATTCAGTAATCCCTCCCATCCAGGAAAGTAGACAAAAACCTTGTGATGTTGGTCGCGCTCGTATTGTAGTTTATCGCGGGCCCGGGTAGTGTCTATGTAACTTCCTTTTTTGTCTGTGTTATGAATATTTTTTCAGGACTATTGAATATGCTTTATTTCTTTATTAATAGGTCCGTCCGTGTAAAGCAGTATTTCCCCATCCCAGGGTAAATTACCCCAGTGGAGTAATAGGCCCCTATTTTTGGGTATTGCATGCTCTGTGTGAGAAGAGGTAGCCTACCCATACTGGGCTTGTGACTTGTAAAGATCTTCGAGTCGCTCCGAAGAAAAGAAAGTACCCAGTATTAGCGGGTACCTGTTAAATGGGGTAATTATAAATATGAAATTGTATTTTGGGGTAATCACTTCGAAAAAGTTGGAAAATACTGATCTAGAGTGTAAGTATTGGGATTTTTTTATATTTGTAAGAGGATTCTAAACGGAACATAGGGAGACATATGAGTAACAAAGAGGAATAAAGAGGCAAGACAGTTAGTTGGCGCGAAGATGAGAAAGGTGTATTTGTGTGCTGTCGCTGCGTGGTCACGTCGGCTGTATGCAAGTCAAGCAGCAGCTACTCTAATCCATACTGAATATATTCAGTGATAGTTTTTTATTTAAAATTAATATTAGGTTTTTGTTGAAAGACATTAAGTAATAAATTCAGTTGAATCTTTTGTGTTCACTTCTATTTTATTGTGATTTGCCTTTGTGATGCGGTTTACAATATTATAACCGGTCTTTTAATCGGTAGCCCATTTATTATTTATATGGTATTTCAGGGAATTAATTTGCTTCTTGAGTTCTTGCATTGCTGAACACTATCATTTTCATTCATAGCTTGTGGCACAATAGAGTCTAGTATTTGATGAAAGTAAGCATTAATTTCCAGGTGAGCTATTATTATTACAAGCGTGAAACACACACTGCTCCTCTTTTACATTTCACATCGGCTAAGACGTACAGTCCCAAAGTGATCGCCCTGAGCGGTTTCCTCTTTGTGTGTATATACATATTTATGCTTGCAATTAGTTCGCTATTTGAAAAATTTCATTAACTGGCTTCAAGGAGTAAATTAAATTTGATTTAGGAGGAGCCTCTGCTCTACAGTGGTTAGACAAATCAGTGAGAGAAAATTAAAATATTACGATTATGATCTCAGGAATAGTGCCACTGTTGAAAATTTTATGAACCCATTGTCGGACAAGGAAATCATTACTTTTCGTAGGAATATCAATTCCCTGAGAAGGAACGATGTGCAACACATCGGACTTATCTAATCCCCATCTTTGAGACTTTTTGTGAGGTTCCAAGTAATGTTATTCTTTGCTACTATAAACCAATTATTATGAGTCCGTTGTATCGGGGATAAGACTGGCAGTGAATGGGTTATGATGTTCATGATCATCTGTCAAGATGGCATTTAGCACGAACGATACAAAGATCATTTTAACAACATTGGTAAATAATCGTTTTCAATTTTAGATCCTTGCATGTCAGCAAAAGGTCTTCATAATTTTTTATGTTGCTTTGACAATATGAGGGAAAGGTCTTCATAGATTTTTAAAATTACTAAGCAAGGCGACATTCCCTGTATCCAAAAGTGACGGTCAGGCAAAACTTTGTTTGTTGGGCCAAATGTTAACATAAGAGTTAACATTTGAATGTAGTAAACTGAAATTTATACTTACGATTATTTGTTCATTAATTACTTCTCTCTTTGTTTATCAGTCATTAGTCTATCAAACTTAAATCATTTGCGAGTACTGTACATGAAATTAGTCTATCCGTATCCTGGATACGGTTGAAGGAAGAAAGTTAGTCGCACTCCCTCTTTCTATATTTAAAATTTAAAATAATTAAATTAAAGCAGGCAAATGCAGTGCACCCTCCAATTGACAGAAGAGGCGCCAGGGCTAACGCTGTCTGTGCCAGTATTTCTGACGGCCAAAAAAAACAGAATAATGAACTTTACTAAATAACACTAGAAGCTCGTAAATATCCATATAATTATCAAAATTACTTCAATTGGTACTCATTCTCTCTGTTTTTTCCCCAAGTATTAAAACTTCGTGCCAAATGAACAGTATTTCTGTCCTAATTTTTCGTAATAAGATCGTCCCACAGATCTAATTCTGTCGGATCGAAACTATAAGGATCTATTTTGATATCCCAATTATCTAAGGTATTCGTTGATTATATGTGGCTAGTTTGCATTGTAGAGAAACACTAAGATATTGATGTAATTTTCCATAGGGTCTCTGAATTTGAGGAATGAGGTCTTCAGTTTGTCGTTAGTTTAAGTTAAAGAAAAATATGCGACTCACGGGCAGAATTTTGGACTGAGGAGCAGCTGAACATTGACTCGTAAAATAATAATAAAGTCAACTCTGACGTTCCACTTCGAATTTGGAAAACCACGCGCACTGGCTTGCGCTGCTGATAGATGCCTGCTTGGCCCAGAGAAATGCGCGGCTGCACTCAATCGCAGATTGTCAGAGCTATACGCGTCAGGAAACGGAAGGATCTTTTTTTTAACAGAAACGACCTCCCAACATTTCTGATTAGGGCCGGTAGCCCCGCAGCAGCTTTTCAGCGTCAGATATGCTGGCTTCAATAAGTACTGCAGGGATACGTTTCTTGTAAGTGGAGAGACGATCTCTGGTACTACCGCATGCGAGAGTAGCTCTCTATTATTCTGCGGCGCCCATATCAAGTTGAAGATGGCCAATTACCAGAAATATGCCTTTGATGAGACGCGACTAATCTTTATTCTCACATTATATATGCAGTGCTCTAGTATACGCTGTACATTATATATACAGTGCTCTAGTATACGCTATACATTATATATACAGTGCTCTAGTAAAACTTTGGCCACCGCTGAAGCTGTTTTACGATTTTAGCTACTGGTACGGCCAAGAATTGTGTCAGGGTAGAGACAGAAGTGCCATTGAGATAATAACTTAAATCCTCACAGAAACCCACAGCCCCTAACAGGGCATATCCTTCCGCGATAAAAGTCCCACATGGGCAGAGCCCGAACAGATATGGCCAGTAAGTGCGGACGCTTGGTTAACCTTTTACGGGGCAAGTAACCATATATGGTCACTTCCATAATCTTATTCCTATGACAGAGGTTTCCAACCACCCGCTAAAGGATCCAAGACTCACACTGTTGCCAAGACACCCTCACTTCCGCTTCTTTACACTAGGACGTTAATTTTGTTAAAAAAAATGCTTGGTTTTTAAATTTTATTCTGCTCTGAATAAAAATATGCTCTTCTCATTTGCTGGTCTTGTACTCAGTTTACGGAGCAAGTATTAAATCTAAACAGGGAAGAAGAGTGAAATTTTTTTTAACAATTCAGAGCCTAATCACTGTAGCCAGATAATTGTTGTTGCTAAAATAAGTTTTTTAGCTTGACTAAAAGAAGCCTTGTCTGGTATGACTGATAATCCTATTTTAGTCAGGCTATACTAATTTTCTAGAAAGGATTTTGATTCAAATGTCTTCCGAAGAGAAAACTGCATTTGTCGCAAGATAGCCCATCCTGCTACAAACAGGGCTAATTAAAGTTGAAGACTAAGGCTTGACTTACCCAAAACATCTGACAGGGGGGGGGGGTGACTTCAGCCCATACTGTGGAGTTTTAGGCGTTGACCCTTAACCGACTCCCACTGAAACTTCCAGAGTAAAAATTGTTCTCGCATCGTAAAATGGAGCTGTCAGCAGGTTCAGCGTAGTTGGTTTGTTTCTAACACTTGTAACACGATTCAAAAATGGCGACGCCAACGCTTCTTCCTGAAGTTCCGGAAAGTCAAGATTCGAAAGCCTAAATTAACCGACCCGTCGAACGCGTCCAAATTAATATTGTAACTCTAACTTCGCGTAGCCAAAGCATTTTTCTCAGTGTTATTTTTGAAATGTGACAGATTTACCAGTATTCAGTTGGTGCAAATTCGTCTGCACCGATGCTCGTATTTAGTTGATGCAATTCGTCTGCACCGATGCTCGTATTTAGTTGGTGCAAATTCGTCTGCACCGATGCTCGTATTTAGTTGATGCAATTCGTCTGCACCGATGCTCGTATTTAGTTGGTGCAAATTCGTCTGCACCGATGCTCGTATTTAGTTGGNCGTATTAAGTAGGTGCAAATTCGTCTGCACCGATACTCGTATTTAGTAGGTGCAAATTCGTCTGCACCGATACTCGTATTTAGTAGGTGCAAATTCGTCTGCACCGATACTCGTATTAAGTAGGTGCAAATTCGTCTGCATCGATACTCGTATTTAGTAGGTGCAAATTCGTCTGCACCGATACTCGTATTAAGTAGGTGCAAATTCGTCTGCACCGATACACTTATTTAGAAGGTGCAAATTCGTCTGCACCGATACTCGTATTTAGTAGGTGCAAATTCGTCTGCACCGATACTCGTATTTTATTAGAGCAAATTCGTCTGCACCAAAACTCAGACACTAATAATCTAAAATTGATTAATCACTTGCCCTGAAAGAACTGAAACCCAGTCCTGCATGCTGACGCTTCGGACAGCTTAAGGCCAATCCGGTAAGATATTTCTATTTCAATTACTCATGCTGTAATAATCGTTCTGAACATTTGTTCTGAAGTTAGGAATGAACCATCTCGTACCTGAAAAGAAATTTAATCCATATCGTTGTTCACTTACCTAATTATGAAAAAAGGCGTGAAGAAATCATGAAAAAAAGAATATGTAGGTGATATGATGAACGAAGATCATTAATGTATGCCAGGCGGATACTTTTAATTTAAACTTTCAAGTACAGTATATTGTAGTTTCATTCGCGCAGTTACGCATACAGCAAAAACGTGCTATACTGCATGCGCTACAGACTTACTGTTTACCTTAATTGGTAGTGTGTTCCCTGAGATATGCTGTACAGTTCTGCTCAGTCTCCAGAACACTACTAATAAAAACAACATGAAACCATAATTAATTAAAACTTCATTTAATGTTCGCGTCACTGTCAAAGTAGCTTCGCAACTTAAGCTGAAACTACACGGAACGTGACGTACTATACTTTTCATCAAAATTAAAAACAAAAATATATTGATATGAAATCAATAAACACTCTATGTCGTACACTATTTTACATAATAAGGCTTCGCCCTAATACCACCAATATGTTGAAATTGGTTCGATATTTTTTTACTCTGCTCAAGTTTTCAATCGGTTGTTTATGGTTGCGTAAATGGCTCGGTATTCAACAGAAGTACCCACTGACATTTGATCACCTTTCGATAATGTTAAGGAATATACAATGAGGGACATTTGCTTCGTAATCAAATAGTTCGCAGGTTGACGTTGGATTTAGGAGGGCTTTGGAATTACATTTACTTTTTAGAGCAGTTTTGTCGAGTATATCCTATTAGAATCTCATCTCTTACCTGATATATAACGTAGGCATCATTTCAAGATAATTGAGTGACATTCGAGAGATGATGTGTGGCAGGTTGTTTTTTGCTGTTTCTGAAGGTTATTACACAGAATTTCAGTCACACAATTGTTTGGATTATACATTCTTACTTCGTAACATTTAAGTAATTATGTATTACCAGAGGTCGGTATCTCCGATTATGGTACGATGGCCATCGCCATCGTTCTTACGATGGCATTGGCAATACCATCGGCATCAGAACAAAAATCGACAATTTTCATCATGAAATAACCGTCGGCGATGGCCATCGTAGGGCGTCATAATAGGTAATGGACCATCACATTAACATATTTTATAATTTTATAAATGCAAACATCTCAGACCACAAACATCGAATAAAAGTAGCATCTCTTATAACCTGAGCCTGTGTACGATTTTCAAACCAGTAATACTATTCCTAGTGGATAAAAGGTGCAAAATGTGAGGTCCAGGTTATTAATTGATATTGTTAGATCTGGGAAATATATTAAAATAAACTTTGTAGCCTCCTCTTTGTTTTATTGTTACTGAGTTACTGCTACTGAGTTCGACAATGTCCATAAATATTTTTGTCTCCTTAAATTTTTCAATGTTAAGCAAGGTAACCATCAATACTTCCTACGTAAGGCTGAAGAGTCTTAGACTCCCTCCGTTCAGCTATTCGGCGTGTATGATATCGCAGGGTCAATTGGCGAATGTTTATTGCCGCACGACCGTCAGTCAGCGGAGTCTTCTGTATCAAGCCACTGAAATATGGAATGAGTTACCCCTACTACTAGGGAAATTTCCTCTCTGCGAGAATTTAAGCAAACTATTAAGAACTAGAGCACTCTGAGAGCGCATACCTCCGCCAAGCGAGGCAACGGAAGCAAAAAATTCAAATTGGCTCCGCAAACCTTAATTATCTTTGTATAAATTCCCAACTCTAATCATTTGTGCCTTTTGATAGTAATAACAGCTTGTGCAATTTTCTTGAAGATCCGTTCATTACTTTTTGAGTTATACTGCTAACAAACGTTATTATGACAAACATGAGTCGAACACACAAACGAACAAACCGATCTGCACCAAAATTCAATCATTCATATCTTTAATATTACTAACAACCCCTATAAATTTCATAAAGATCCATTCAATATTTTTTGAGTTATTGTGCTAACAACATANAACAAACGTTATGACAAACATGAGTCGAACACACAAACGAACAAACCGATCTGCACCAAAATTCAATCATTCATATCTTTAATATTACTAACAACCCCTATAAATTTCATAAAGATCCATTCAATATTTTTTGAGTTATTGTGCTAACACCATAAAATTAAAAGCAGTGACAAACGAACGAACAAACAAATGGATCATTACCACAATTTAGTCATTTATTCTTTGTTATATACCTAACAACTCATGTTAATTTCATCAAAATCCATCCATAGCTTTTTGAGTTATGGCAGTGAGAAAAATAAGGCGACAAACAAACAAACGGATGAACATATCTTCACCGAAAGTTGATCATCTGTTCCTCCTAACATAATTAACAATCCCTGTAAATCGGTTCATAACTTTTTGAGTTATCTTGGTGGCAGACAGACACGACGAAAACATAACCTCCTTGGCGGAGGTAACTAGGGTAACATGTCTAGTACCCGTCCACCGTGCCAGTAGCCGTCCACTTGGCACTAAAACTTCCTGTGTGAAAACTAGCAGTGCTAGAAAGCCTTACATAGGCTTAAACTGTAGGCTACAACATAGCCTACAGTTTAAGCCTATATGTACGGCTTTCTAGCCCTACTAGTTTTCACACAGGAAGTTTTAGTGCCAAGTGGACGGCTACTAGCACGGTGGACGGGTACTAGACTTGCTACCCTAATTGCTGCAAACTCAGAGTTTTGGGTAGCATCTTGCATTGTGTCTGACTCTCCGTTCCTCTCGCCTCGGTGTGTTGGGTTAGTTGGGTTTGCCCATAGTGTTGTGGGCGGCAGGCTAGCGCTCCGAGCCGTGGGATTGAGTTAGTTAGACTAGCCCATCGTATGTTGTGGGGCGTGACGACCCCGAGGGGCTCGTGTAGGTTATCTAAGCCATTAGCTGGGCCTTCGGGACGTCTGACTTTCGGGCCCACTTTGCCTCCTTCTGTTTTCATACTCCCACTTGCTCATGTTTTATTCTGTTTTTCCTCTTCTTTCCTGACTTGGAGTTCCCGAGCGCGTTGATGCTGTGTGGGAACACCTTCGTGCATGGGTACTCCATTTCTATCGTCATACTATATGTCCCTTGCTTCTCCCTGTGTTAGATCACCGTTGTTGTGGAAAAGGAGGCTTAACCTATTCAATATAATTATTCAATATTATAATAATAGCACTCCAGGGAATCCCTTAACAAAGCTTTCGAGGCGACAGGTTTGCGTGCCCACAGTGTTTCCTTTCTTCTGCTGCTGTCCTTGCCAGCGAACTTGAATGTGTTCCTTCTTCTCAGGCCTGATTTGTCGCTACCGGTGTTGTGTTTTGGTGTGGCAGCATCGCCACATAGTTACTTCTTCTTTTGCTCTCTCTGTCTATCGTTCTCTCTATTTCTGAAACATTATTGCCCCTTGGTTGAACAGGCTTAAGTGTAGGACTGCTTGTGCTGTACATTATAAACAAGGCTAGTGCTAGTAGCGGGGTATCTTTCTGGACATATTTAAATATAGTTGCCTTAATTAGCTACTATTACTATTCCAATACTATTCCAATGTGATTCAAGACGTTTTTTGGTACCTCAGCTTTTGTTATGTTTCAACTGTGCTGTGGAATTGTGTTAATAAACTTTATTATTAGAAAAAAATGAATAATTCAAACTTGTAAGGATGTTTTTCAATAGTTTTAACCATATTTCATTATTTCATCGGCATCGGAAGTACAAACTATGACGATGCCCATCGTATGCCATCGCCGCTAGCATGTTCAGTCATTTCATCAGACCATTTCTTCCCCATAACACCATCGCCGATGGAGAAAATGGCCATCGTCGATCTTTTGATACGTTTTCCATCGGACCATCGCTATTGGCGATGGATTTGCGATGTTGCATCGTAACATTGTAGTTTTTCCGAAGGCGATGTTCTACACACCATCGCCATCGTATAATAGGCGTTGGCCATTGTGCCAGACTCTGATTATTACTTCTTAACATTTAAGTAACATTGTTCTAATGGTAAATAGAGGGCCATTTCTTTGTTTTTGAAAGATTATTACAGGTTTTTTCAGTCGTACAATTGCCACATGGATAGAATGTAGTAGTATTATGTACAATAACTATAGTAAACTTTATTGTTTTAACGGTAGCAATTATATCCTCTGAATCCATTTTTTAATTTCATAGACAAGCTCATGTTTTAAAATTTCATTAAACTTATTTGTTCTTTATCATAATGAAGAGTAGAATTCTGTGTTGGCCTGCTAAGGGCAATGAAAAAAAGGAGCATTAGGTTTATTTTTATTAATATCATACAGTATGTCTGTGGACAGCGGTACGTCTTCTACACCTCACTGGGGTCGTAATCATTAGTTTTGTTTTAACGAATTACTACTTCTTCCTCTTAAAAAAATCTAATACATATCGGTATTCACTTACCTATTTATGAAAGAGGGCGTAAAAATATTATCAACCACATTAGAAAATTCATCCTTTTTTCCGTAGGACTGATCAGTAGCAAAAGATAGCTAATGTTAATTTCTTATTAATATTCCCAAAAAAAGAGCAGATTTTGTGATTTCGCTTGGCTGTAGTATTACAAATTAAAATTACCTCATACAAAGAAAAGCTGCAGACTTAAAGCTACTAGTCTACTAACGGCATATAGTAACGGATTTTTCCTTTGTTATTTTAAATTTCTGTTTTTTTCTTTTGTCCAGCTTCAAGATTGACCCATTCTGAATGTGCATAGTTATAGAATTTTATTTTACTGTAAGTCGTTAGCTTTCAGTCCTTAATGTTTGCATTTGCCAAAACTCCGTCTTGCATGTAGTCTTCATCAATAAGTCACATAGTCAGATCTCTAAGGATATATACTTAATTGCACAGCATAAACACGTTGGACATAAAAGTATATATTTGCTAGTTTCCACATATATTAGGCGTTAATAGATACGCATATTACATCAAGAAAACTTGGTGCAAAAGGTGTTCTTAATGGAAAAGAATGTCAACTAATCAGTGAACAAGTTTGACGTTAAACCCATCTATGTAATCTATGTACTTCACACCATCGCCACTAAAGGTATAGGACCAGGAAATATTATCAAAAAGTAACCGTTAGTTTCTTCTTCATATGTGTCGAAATTTCACTGTCATGTAGTCTGTCCAATGGATGATGCAAGAATTACATAGACATTATAGAGCACAGTAAAAAAATCACTTTGAAAGCTTCACCTTCTATGTAATTTACACAACTTTCTTCCCGCGCTTGTGCGCTTCAGGAATATTTATCCAGAATATTTACTTTCTTTTAGTAAATTGTAATTATATTTGATATACAAATAGCATCATCCACCCAAAAAACACGGATAATTCTACTGCATGGTAGACCACAGTAAAACGTTCTACTCAGCAACACAAAAATAAAGAAAGAACGTCTATAGGGTACGGTGAAAGCAGTCAGTCTAACGCGTATACAAACATTGAAGCATCGATCACAAAACTATCCATCCCACAATATCCAATACAAATCTGTATTTCGGCACTGAACAAACCGACCTTATCGTTACCGAATCACATTTGTAGCACACGAGATACATTATCTGTCAATTTTACACAACCAGAGATACCTACATCATTTAAACAACTCACCTACATATGTCTAAGCTTAATATTCTTTTTCATTTCTTTCATTTGTTATAAAGTAACTTTACAACATTCGTAGCTTCCGCACGGCGATTTTAAAACTTCACTAGTAATAGCATATGAAAACTTGGATGGGTTACACCAGTCTTAAAAGCGCTATTACGGTTCAACTATATCCATACTTAATTGCTGTAGTATTTACCTTAATAGACACAGCAAAACTGGGAATATGGGTTGTTGCGCTTGGAAGTGCAATAATACTACAGTATCTACTGTTTCCGTATAGTGCAAATCTACAGCTACCTAATCGATGCTCAATTGAATACTTGAGTAGACGTCTTCCGCCTTGCAAATCTGAATATGACTGTTATTACTTCAGTCATCAACGACAACAAACACGATGGGCCACATTTTTCAAATGAATCATCAAGGACATCCAGAAAATTTCAATAGTTTGTTTTCCATTTAGCACCACTGAGACTTCAAGCAAAGAGCAGACAGCTCACGTTGATGCAAGGACTTCAGTTACTAAAAAAACACAAACTCACCAATACCTATACATAGGTAAAAACCTATGAGATTATTTGATGCCCCTGAATGCAATGGGTGCCGCCAACCCGTGACCTATAAATAAGGTCGGAACATAAGTTGTTGCTGATTTTACCTACCCAAAATACTGAAAACCCACTAAGAACTTAGTTTCAACCTAATATCAAAGTTGACACTGCGCTTTTTGGTGACAGATACATTCCTTGCAGTGCCAAAAGTAACTTGCTACTTAGTTGTATGAAATTTCCATGATAATTATCGAAGAAAACATCTTATTGATGTTTTATCAATCGGTCGTAAGACCTAATTGTGATTTCCAGTGAGTCGTGAAGTGTTTGTAGTGCAGCTTATTGTTGAGTAATAGGCTAGATTATTTTACCTATGTAGTTACTGAGAACGTGGAGTCGTTTTGTAAGCATTACTTCTACAAATTTTTAGGCTAGAATATCAATAATTCCCACAATCTCAAGTTGGATTGTTTCACAAGCAATGTAAGTTCAAATTACAAGAGGTAATTGTAATGATCATAGTTCATGCAGTCAAAGTTTAATGGATCAAGTTACTATTATTAGAGAGAACTTGAATTGGAGTTACATATGCTTTTCGAAACTTTATGCAAATATCATTCATGGCTATAACTTCCGGTAAGCTTTAGCGAAATATACCGTTGCTGAGATCTAAGACGTGTTACAGTCGTACTAACACAACCTATTGCAGTTCTAGAGTACTCAAAATTTTCCAGTCAAGGCTTGGTTTTGCAAATTACTTTCACTAATTACTGTGCTGCAGTTCCATGTTCTCTATAGCGCAAATCTGAATACAGCAGAACTAGAGACGTCAATGGGCTTCCCAAATCTTCAAAATTCATAAAATTCTATGATTTCCATAGAGCAAGTTTAAGCACGAGAAGACAGAGGACATGGTTCGGTGTAACCAGTTTTACAACAATACATTACCCATAATTCCTCAATATTTTCAGTAGTTTCACCAATCATGTTAGACCTGAGAGGGGAGACACCAACTTTAAATACGCAGATAGAAGCGCTGCACCCATGATAGACAAAACTATATTCCTTTTTGCATTCAAAATCAAATTGCAAACTCGTACAATTTTTTACGTCAAACCGGAATCACAGCGGCATACATATATATGGTTTATTTTCTTTTTTGTTAAATCAATGTACATAAGAGGAGAAACGCCTACAAGTGCTTTTCTCAGTCTCATCTATTGTTTCAAAATCAGTTTCACGGAACAATCACTGGATCCAGATCGTTTACCAATAGATTTTCGATCTCCGATAAATTTCTTTCAGTTGTCTTTCATAGATCAAAATTTTATCAACCTATGCGTTTTGACCAAAATCCATATATCTTTTTCATTGAGATCGAATCCTCAGACATATAAGACTTTATTCACCTATAATATTTTGTGATGCAGCTCCCTACGTCAAAAATGCATCACTTTTAATATTTCTACGTCTAGTTTTAAGGGTTACACGGCAACGTGTTGCTGCGGAAATTTTCATCACAACGCGGGTTTTCGCCTAAAAAATCCTAGGAGATTTGCTGGAGGAGATGACGCACGATGGGATAGTATGCAATTATTTTCTAACTAAGTTTGGCTTCAGAGCCAGTAGGTTGAAGCCTTTGCAGAAACGCCTTCACTTACCAGATACGTTTAGGTATTGCAATGTTTTTTTTATGAAAATCAAATATAACAATTGTTTGAAGTACATCCTCTTATAACAATATTTTTTGAGGTCTTACTTATTTTGCATCTAGTTAAAAATTAGAGATAGTTCTGGTGTGAGAAGAAGCACGTCGCATTTAGAGTTCTGGTCGACATTACAGCGACTCGTGGACATACGTTATAGTGTGTTACCATTACGATAACTATTGGAGTTTAAATTAGATTAGATAGGTAGCGATACACACATCAGCAAGCCCGTTTTAGGAGCCGAGGTCCTGGTTCCGACTCTCTCCAAGCCTCTGCCGTCATGTCAATATAATAAAAAAACAAATATCCTACGGAAAAACGCAGCCTGTTGGATGAATTTACAAGCATGATCAGTCGCAGCAGATAGGTAAGGGTGCAGTCTTGACTTGGACGGCTTAATTGCACCAGCTCTGCGTATGCGAATTTTAACGCTCAAGCCCATAATTCCCTAAATCTAATGGATGCATTTCATCTGCCTTGCAGATGCAAATATTATTACCATTATGAGTTGTACCGGCATTGCGAATTGCAATTTTCATCGATACATTGTCCATACATGACACTTAAAGTCTGAAGGGTGCCACCAACATATAGTGAAATGTAAAATTTTGCCACTGCACTAGCCCTTCATTAGTCCTAAATCCTCAAAGATGCCACCAGCATTGCGCTACAAGACCCTTCCACTATTTGCTCAAGAGCAACGAGTATCATTATTATTATTAAAACTTCACGCTTGGGCTCCCAACCCAAATGAAGCACCTTGCAACACCGGGAAACCCAAAACGCTGATAAAAGAAATTCAGCAAAAAGCCATTAATAGCTGACTTAAACGCCTGCAGGCCAAGACGACCGAAAGCCGATGCCGGCAACAAATTCCAAACCTCAACCGACCAGGGAACGAAGCACCGACCGAACCGATTAGTTCGACATCCAACATACTCCAACGTGAAAGGATGCGCGCCGCACGCAGCACGTACGTGTCTCTCTCCTAAAGTCACCAACATCGCGAATTACAAACTTCACTGCTGCACCACTCATTACCGCTGTCAGTTTAAGTCGTATGGACGTCGCGAGCCTTACAAATACATGCCGTTCACCAGATAATCGGCATCGTGGGCGTAAGGAGATCGTCCTCCTCTGTGGCGCCGTCGCCGTAATCCTCGCACTCTGCAGCCGATAAGCAACAGCAGCACCGCAGTTACAGTCAGACCTGGTGACAAATATTACATTTTTAACCCTTCATTGGAATAAATAACAGCTGCATTCGAGACACACCTGGTGAAAGAGATAGGGCTTATGAGCCGTTTAATATCCCATACAAAAAAAAAAAATCACCAAATAACAGTCAAACCTGGAGATGCAATTATAGTTTTTATTTCGTTAGTGTAATAAATGAAAATACGCTAAGCCAGGGTAACTTTGTCCGCATGGGGTAACTTTGCCCAGCCGATTTTCCCTAACTTTGAAAAGCCAACATGCCCGGGATTAATCGTTCGAGTTGTTAGTATATGAAAGGTAGTACATCTAAGTCCTCTATGCTAATCTGCGCATGGCCCTTGTGATAAAAATTCGATACAAATTGACTGGATAAGGTACTCCCATTCGCACAAAGTAACTCCAATTTACGGTCCTTAATTAGCGCCACGCCTGGTAAATCAGATCATGTTACTGAGCCGTTTATGGTCCTTAAAAAAATATGTAGAATTCGAACTAGGAAAATAGATTATCTTTAATAGGACCAACCGAAATTTTTCAATACTTTTTTATTTGTGGACCGATTGTTCTGAAATTTACATAGTATGTTTAATTTTGAAAAAAGAAACACATTTTGCTCAGACAACATTTTGAATAAGGCCTTAGTTTTTGAGAAAATAGGAAATTTTTCTTTTTTATCGTTATTTTTTCGAAAATTTCAAATGAATAGATGTCTATGAGTTTTTATGCTAGAGCAAAAACTAAAACAGTTTTAGAATCCTTGAAAGATTAAATTTTCTAACCAAACAACGGCTCTGGATTTTCCATTTTTCTTCTCATTTTCTTCTGATATGCGGTTTTCGATCACTAACTAAAATATTCATAAATATAATACAATTTTCGGATTTGAACTGTCATAAAAAACTTGAAAACGAAAATTGAAAAAACAGAGTCGTTGTTTTGTTAGAAATGTTGCAAGGATTCCAAAACTGTCTTTGTTTTTTCCTAGCATAAAATTCATGAACATATTCATTTGTTGGTAGGAAAATCATATTTTACACGATAGGCAAAAACGTAAAATATTGGGGTGAAAAGTCATATAATGCACGTTTTTGCTCTATTGACAGTTTAAATGTTCTATTAGCATCTACAAAGGATATGCATGCATATTTTCATGATTTTGACACCACCATCACCCCCCCCCCTCCGTTAGGACCCATCTTTGGGATTCTAGTGCCCAAAACTCCCTGGACTTTTTGGACACAAACCGGATTTTTCATTTTTTTTGTTTGTACACCGAATATTCTGAAATTTGTCCAGAATATGTATTTTTGAAAGAAAAAACATTTTGCTCCCGCAATTTTTTGTATTTCGACCTTAGTTTGTGAAATAATGGAAAAATGAATATATGTATATTTTATCAATTATCTCAGAAACAAAGGCCTAAATCAAAGAAATTGTACTAGCAAAATGTGTTTCTTCTCCAAAAATAAATATATTGGGCAAATTTCAGAACAATCGGTGCTCAATCGATAATTTTGACCCCCCCCCCCTTCTTTTGGGCCTTTTTTGGGGGGTTACAGTGACCGTAACTTCATAATAATTTGGGTCACACTTTCCCACTCCCAAGAACTCCTTTTCAGCAAAAAAAAAAAAGAAAAATTTACCATTATGACCAAAATCGCTGGGTCGATCCCCTTAAGTATACCCTTATTGGTTCGAATAAAAATCACTTTTGTTATAGGATGAGCATTCTGAAACGGGACCAAAATGTCCTATCAGGCAGCAAAAGTTAAGTGCTCGTGTTAATCTTTCAATACGTGGGAAATAATATTATCTTTTCCTGTTGAAATAAAGTGCAATGGCCTCTGTGAGAGCGCCGACCTCTTATGCAGTAATGCTCACAGTTAGGAGCAGAAGGCTTAGGTCTCGTAATTGCTTTAGCCATACAAGTCTTTCACCTTGGACACGCTAGTTCTAACCATCTGTGGTTGACTGCAGTACTAACCAGCGCGTATAAATTTTCCAGTTTGGCTACGTGGTTAAGTTGACTTTAAGATTTACATTTGCCTTTGTCAACAGATCTAATAAAATCTGCAATATAAATATACAGAGACAATGTGCCAAATCACTCAGTATCCACCAGAAGATACAACATACTAAAAAAATTGAAAAAGAAATTGATGAGTAAATATCATAAAATAAATATTTTTACAGTTAACTCACTTTTCCATCGGTGATGTTCAGTGTGCAATAACATAATCTTACCAAGACTTAGGGCAACAACTGCTCCTGAGTGCTGAAGGTTGTTCTCTTTCCTCTCGGCTTCCACTTCAGCTGGATCCAACTTCCATTTGGATACTATAGCTCCCCAGGCCCCTAAGACAGAATACGATGTCGTAGGTTTGGGGGCTGCTGTGGTCATGTTAGCGACAAGTTCTGTTGTGGTGGTGGTGATGTTGATGGGGGCATCGCTGGTTGACACGTTTACGGTTGTGGAGGGTGAGATGGTTGTTGTGCTGTTGGTAGACTGGTTGCGAGAAGATAGGTAGCCGGTGAGGTTGAACTGAGGTGCGTAACCTGAAAATAAGATCGCATTTAACCCATACGATAACAACTGATAATTGCGGCGTAGCTTGAGGAAATTGTTGCGAAGGTTTTAACACAATGACAGCAGGAGCAAATCCAAAATGAACTTCTCTATTATTATCTCGATTATAATGCTTATAATAAAAAAGAAATTGCCAGGGTATCACCCTATCTTTAGTTGGGGTTCACAGCTTGGGGGTGCAAAATATTGGATTATTTTTTCTATTACGTCTATAAACTGAATTAACTAAATTTGCTACACAAATTTCGTATGCGAGAACATATTAAAAGATTTTGAAAGGGACAATTATGGAAAAGCTTAGGAACCACTGCAAAATATAATATATATACCTCGGTGGGACCCAGGAACATCAGGCAGTCCTTGCAGTCTTCCTCCTCTGGAGAGTCTGTCTCCGTACACCGACAGTTCCTCCTGTAATGTAAATAATTATTGTTATCATGATTAATTTTTCTGCATGGTAGTACAGCGCACAGCTAAATTAACTTTTCTCTCAGCCCAGCTGTATTGGTAGGGCATTCAAGCACAACGGTGAGATTAGCAATAAAACTTAGTGAATTGCCAACCAAATCAGCTCGCTTAACAAGTATCCCTAGCGAAGCTTCATACATGTTTTTGTTCAAAGTTGGAGTGAATTAGAATGTAGAAAACTATGTAGCTTATATTCTTTAAAAGGATACACCAACAGCGTTGGACAACAAGCCGCGGAAAACACGTTCATTTCACTGCAGTGAGAACCGGCCTTGACGTTCGATAGTGAGGTATGTTCAGAGTGGTAATCATGTTAGCATTGTTTACTGGCCTATGACAGGCATGCGCCTCTGGCAGCGGCTATCGAGACAAGCTAGTTACCTCCACCAAGGAGGTTATGTTTTCGTCGTGTTTGTCTGTCTGTCTCTCTTTCTGTTTGTCACCAAAATAACTTAAAAAGTTATGAACCGATTTAGACGAAATTTACAGAGATTATTATGTTTGTTAGTAGGAACAGATGATTAACTTTTGGTGAAGATATGTCTATACGTTTGTTTGTTTGTCTCCCTCATTTTTTTCAATGCCATAACTCAAAAAGATTATGAATGGATTTTGATGAAATTAACATGAGTTGTTAGGTATATAACAAAGAGTAGATGACCAGGTTATTGTAATGATCCGTTTGTTCGTTCGTTTGTCGCTGTTTTTAATTTTATGCTTGTTAGCACAATAACTCAAAAAATAATTAATGAATCTTTATGAAATTCATAGAGGTTGTTAGTAACGTTGAAAGACATAAATGATTAAATTTTGGTGCAGATCGGTTTGTTCGTTTGTATGTTTGACTCATGTTTGTCATACCGTTTGTTAGTAGTTTAACTCAAAATGTTATGAACGGTTTTTCAAGAAAATTGCGCAAACTGTTATTACTATCAAAAGGCACAAATGATTAGATTTTGGAGTTTATGCAAAAAAAAATTATGGTTTCACAGTCAATTTGAATTTTTTGCTATCGTTGCCTCGCTTGGCGGAGGTATGCGCTCTCAGAATGCTCTAGTTACATTTGCTTTTACTTGTCCTGTACGTCGGTCCTACGATTTTGATTCGCATCATTGGATCGAGTCCAGGCCCTAATCGCAAACTGATTGAGCCTGAGACCACCGCCAGATGTTAAACCCTGTCATCAGTTAAAAATTAATTCATAAATCTGTATCAGATATTGGAATACGAACACGCATGCTTGAAGTTGCAGATAAGTTAAGGCTGATGGGATCAGATTAACTCAATCAAAGTGAGCAAACTGCAGACAACTGGCACGTCAGTCACGCATGGTACCGTATCTATGCTATCAACATTTGCTGTGCATATCGATACGACGTGCGAGCTCAACATCCTCGCATCATATTGTCCATGCTATTGTATATGCGACCCCGGCATTTGATTAGATAGCTGGCTGTAGACGGACCAACAGGCCCTCTATGACTAGCTTTACTGCATCAACAAAATGCAAAGGAATTCTTCTCGAAAGAATAATTCATGGAGTTTATTAATAACCCGCTAGCACTGAAATATCCAACGTGTATTATTCTTACGGACAACATTGGTGATTGTATAGACGGTAAGAAATTCGCTACAGAGCACAATAGTTTAAGCCCGGTATGTTAGCTTGAAAATATTTTAATATGTCCATACATGATAAATAGAAAATATTTTGAAATGCCGTATATGCTACATTTTAAATATTCCCAGTGTCTCGGCTTGAAAATTTGACAAAACGTCAGTATGTTACCATGAAAATATGTTAGGGAATATTCCCATATGTCAGCTGAAAATCGGTAAAACGTACGTATGTTAGCATGAAAATAAGGTGAAACGTCCGTATTTTAGTTTTAAAAATATTGTAGAACGCCCGTATGTTAGCTTGAAAATATGGTAAAACGTCCGTACGTTAGCTTTAGGAAATTTTAATATTCCCGTAAGTTAGCTTGAGAATGTGGTAAAACGCCCGTGTGTTAGCTTTATAGTACGGTAAAAAGCCCGTGTGCTAGCTTGAATATATTGTAAAACGCCCGTATGTTAGCTTGAAAATACAGTAACGCCCTCATATGTTAGTTTGAAAATAGAGTAACACTCTCATATGTAAGTTTGGAAATACGGCAAAACGGCCGTAGGCTAGCTGCAAAGTAGAATATCTAGTGGGGGTTAGTTCGAAGATGGTTATATGGACAACAAAGTGCAGCAAGGAAGCTATAGGGTAGAGAGAGGGTGGTGGACTTCGGTAGACCAGTCGATACCCGTGGTCGACAACGGCGACGTCGACATCGACCCTTAGAACGTCGACATCCACTCCCTGCTGCTGCCCTCCATGCTGCATAGAATACATATAATTACTGATGGACTGCTGTTGTTGCTGCTGCTGCTGATATGGCAGCATGGATATGCTGTTGTGCGGGGAGCTCTGAACGGGGGTTAGTTGCTGCTCAGGTGACCCCCCGACCTGAAGAGACGGAAGGTGACTGGTGTCGGGCCAGTTTCTCACCTGGAAAAATTCGAAGAAAAAGATGAGTAGATTAAACAGATAGGTGGATGTATGATTTAGTTCCTTACCGAGCGAAAGTTTTCAATTCTTAATACTATTACAGCCTGTAATATGAGAAGGCAAATTTGGAGTAAGACTTGCCATTGAAAGGCCATACGAAAAGACAATAAAACGCAACTGAGACTCTAAACACAAGCCAAATTAAGTCCAATTATTTCAATGTTATCCGGTCAACGACAAGAATTTTGAGCTAAAACGCTTTTGTCAAGGAAGAACCTGAATGATGTGTGCTATTTGCGCAAAACTTATTGCAAGTAAAGGTTTTACTTAATGAATTATTTCCGAGCCTCCAGTACTAGAGGTCTACCATAGATAGAAAGTTCGTGCGTTTTTTACAGTGAATTTTGTAGGGCAAAATACAAGAACTTTGTTGGTTAGCTACCTGAAAGTTTACCGGCCTGCTGTGTTGTTACGGTGATTTCTGTTGGTTACTTACGGGGTTGCCGGCGGGACTCCTGGAGCCGTAGTACTGGCCGGCCGCAGCCAAACTGCCGTCCGACCCCCTGTAGGCTGTGGGACGCTGGTCGTACTCTCCTGAGACTGATTAAAGAAATAAATATTTCCATTACAGCTGAAGACCATTATATACAGTGAATGACAATGAGTAACAACACATCATCTGGGAGCATATTCTGCGGCATGAAAAAATAACTTTTCGTAACAACTGAAGAGGCTTATAGGTATAGAAAGAAATTACCGAAATTACTGGTATTATTACTACATAAGCTTCCGTAATGGTATTTTCAGCAATTAGATATGACAAAAAAAAAAACAGTTCTTCGAGACTCCTGAACCCCATTAAACTAAACGTATTCTCCGAGGCCAAATAAAAAATAATTACCAATAAATAAGCCCGTACTATTCAACTAACCCATCCCGAAAAATAAATAAGAAATTAACTATACTGTGATACACCTTATTCCCTTTAGCCTGAAAAAATTTCGTACAGCTAGAAGCAGAAAGATGACAAAATATCGATTCCTAAACAACTGAATCCCGTTACTTGAATAATATCCCGTTTTATACAGGGCGAATATAAGCCCCATTCACGTACTTTGTATCTATGTACTGATGAAAGTGTGAACAATACTGACGGAATGAACAAAATATGGCGGACTACCGGTTATTTAGCCATTTTTTATTCGCATGTTGATCAATATTATTACCCAAAGTCGGGCTAAGGTTGATTGGTTTGAATATTTCACTATCAAATGATATGAAAACTTTCGCTACCGGCAAAATCTTAGAAAACCAGTTTTAATTTTTATACAGCCAGAAGCAAAGCGTTGTGTTTTTTCAGTAATCTCAAATAACATTTTTTCATGATTAGTAATCCAAAAAGTTTTTAATTTTTAATAGCGGAAATTATAATATAACAGAGTTACAATGATCAGTGAGAGTCATTTTCTGTGATTCTATGAGAGGCTATTGTATTTTTCCAGTCCGTAATAGGACGTACTTGGTAGTATAGTGGATTGTCAACTGTAGAGTAGTCTATGTCGTAGGTATCCTATAAAAATGAACTATCTATTCTTAGTTTGATAGCATATAGGTTAACGGCTCTGCGCAGTACCATGTTTCTACTAATTTTTGCTAACCTATACTGTAGATATATTATTATTTCGTATGACTCTCCTCTCAGTGAAGATTACCATCCATCATACTATGATAATCTATTTCTGTATTTCATAAACAAGTTCGCAAGAGACTAACTTTAGTGTGAGGCTCACATGTTCAAAAAAAAAAAAAAATACATATGGAAATATGTTACAATCGAAAACAAATGTACAGTAGACACTAATACTAGGACGCCTCGTGGCGTTAGACCCGCGGTAGGGGGCAAATTCAACGCCGTCATTTTTTTTTATGGCCAGCTTACTCTAGAGTTTCGTCATTTTCAACATCTCAGTTTACCCATCTGACTGCCTGAAAAAAAAATTGTGTTATTATGATTCAACTCCTTCCTCTTTTTCTGGTGGACAGATAACGAAATTAGTCGTCGTCATTTTTGATAGTCAGCTAATTCTAGTTTTTTGCCGTTGTTCACATCAAAGTGACCCTACCAGACTCTCTGCAGAAAATTATGAACATTGCTCAATTCCTAGCACTTTTTGGGTGGACTGACAAATATGTATGTATAGAAAAATATATATACTGTATATTTACTTAAATTTTCAACGAAAACAGTATCATCTCTATAGCAGTCCCCTATTGAAGCGCCAAAGCTGGAGCCAGCTAGGCTTAACTTACCCGGAACTTTAGACGTACTGGAAAGTAGTCTTACAACTTGAATTGTGTTGCAGGGGCTCAAAGGAGCCCGATTACGCGTGAGATGTCAGAAAACTTTAGTTTCCGGAGCAAGGTTTGCGTGTTCGGCAGGCTCATGAGTGGTCGAGTTAGGGTTAACGCAAAGACAAAGCGCATGTATAAAGTTCCTTACAAATTAAGTCGAGTGACCATAACTGAACTCAACTTTGGCGTGCCAAACGATGCCCCCTCTAGAGCTGGGATTTTAACTTTGGTTTAGTGTATAAACAATATGTGTCGAGCAAATAAATAATAAATCTATCTGTAGTAGGTGACTATGTAGTATGTAGCATGCAGAGATTCAAGAATAGAATGGGTGACTGTAAGTTAAGTTAGGCTACATAGTAGGGTGGAGCTTATATGGGGGTAAAAAATAAAAGTTGAAATTCCTAAGCTCTCATGCTCTGAAACAAGTCCACTTGGCTTAGAAACATCACAGCCAAAGTTATAGATTCAAAATATAATATTTAGAGGTAGTCCAGAGGCCTTGAAAATTATGAATTTCAATAAAAATCCTGTTATTTAGTAAGCTCTGGTGT